>JAQISU010000303.1:3647500-3822500 GCA_029339505.1 Unio delphinus
ATATATGGTATATGAAAGACAATTGTAATACATATCTGACATTCAAGAATTTATGAAGGTGAAAAAAGTAATACATATCTGACCATATAAGGTATATGAACGAGGGCCAAGTAATAACTATTTTACATTGTAGTTCATGTCAACGAGAAACAATTAATAAATATTTGACTTTGTAAGGTATATGAACGTGAAACAAAAATATAGTTTTGGGCAGCGAAACTAATATAAATTATTAGACTCAGTATTAATAATAATACGAAACCATTCCCTTAGGAAATACATGTACTATATTATCGTCAAGCAACGCAAGCGGTAGATTGATTGAGCACAAATTATATTTAAAATAGGACATTATAAAATTGAGAAATGTGTGGATAAATTCATAATTCAACATTTGATTGTAGATGCAATTTTAAAGCAGAACAGAATAAAAGGAGGTGTTAACTGGAACGAAAATTCTATTAATATTAAAATAAAACAGTATTTTGGGATCTGTGACTTTGTTTCTTATAATCGATGAATTGATTATTTTGCGTACAAAACGTAAAAAAATATAACAAACGAAGGAAACAATTTTGCCAGTAGATGTATATTTGAAATTATTCATTTTAATTGTTTGTAGAAGTTTAAATTAGTGTGCTTTGCAATTTTTGTATATATATATATATATATATATATATATATATATATATATATATATATATATATATATATATATTACATAGCTCAACAGTTGTCTCAAACAAGTAATTTCGAATCATGTTATGCTATCAATACATGTTACATAGACTGCAATTACCAATTTGAAAATAAGTCGATAATAGTTTCTTTCTATTGAGAAAATTAACTTTACACGCACGCACGCACGCACGCACGCACACACACACACACACACACACACACACACACACACACACACACACACACACACATACATACATACATACATACATACATACATACATACATACATACATACATACATACATACATACATACATACATATCTGTGTCTCTGTGTTTGTTTGTTATGAATAAACGTTCTGAAACAACAATAACTTCCATTAGTGACAAGTTTGAAAAGAAATAAATTATAAGAAAATGAATAAATTTGGATACGAGTCTAATTATAGATTGCATATTTGTCCTGGACAGTGCTTACAATACAAAACAAAGCAACACGTTTTACTCTCCTTATAAAATGTCCAAATTGTCCATATTACAATGTTGTCGTCTCTTTAGCTTTTCCGTTGTCAATATTAATTAGTCACTCTTTATCCTAGCCAGGTTTTTCTTCGATTCATTCAATTGTGTCGGTTTGTCAAGATATCGTTCATATATCGGACAAATCTTCATTGATTATATCTGAACGGGTGGTAATAATGTCATCTGGGATCATTATGTCTGATGGTTTTTATTAAACCAAGTTTTTATAAAGATCGTTTATTCCTCTTAAATAAATATAGGAATGTCATGATTTATATCACAATGTTTTTAGTCATGTTACCTTGTGCTAATTGTGATTTATGTTGCAATTTCAGAATGGATCTGATCGCGAAAATTTCTATTCGCTTAATATTTGCTTCGTTTGAACTGAATATAAATTATGTACTAGACTATTAATATTTGTTGAAATATTCAATCCCGCATTTACTCTGGACATCATAAGTTAATTATAGAATCGTAATGAAAGAAAACATTTGTCCTGTAATCGCTCAGTGATTGATTGTATACCTTTATCAAGAGCTTATCTTAAAGGAAATATTTAACAAACAGAACATATAGTCTTTTTTAAGACCACACTTAATATTTTACATACTATGCTGAGATACTATGATGTGCAATTAAACATCTTATCTGCAAAACTGACTTGCAGTTGATTATTATAGTTCATTTCTAGTGTCACAGGCACGAGCTACACATGAAAACAAGCCTCCTTTATCAACAAGCATACATTAACTTAATGAAATTTGTGTGTTACAAGTATCCCGATGTAATTTAAAAATTTCAAAGCGATGCTGCACATAAAAGCAAGGGAGACATTTTACACTTCACTCTCGTAGGATCAAAAGAAGTAAAATTTGACGAATCTATGAAACACGTAGAACCTACACTTTTCGGCCTATCGCTTAGTAATTCATACTTGTATCGTTAGCATTGACGCCTCAGAGCAGCCACTTAGCCATTACCGATGCTTGTAAGAGACAGTGTAAGCTAAGACATTAAAGTTTCCAGCATCCAACCCAAACCAACTTTGAGGGGCACGTCTACTGGCATTCAAAAATTACAAATTATATCAATGAAAGGATACACAATAGCATTCAGCTGGAGTACCTGTTTGACGGCCATTAAAAAGAAAGAAATTGTTTACTTCCTAATCGTGCCAAGGCATTGTACAAGACATTCCAGACAATATTAAAATGATAATTTGAGCCGATAAGCGTTTGGTCTCTTAAGAACAATTAATGTTGTTTACGGATTACAAATTATCACAGTTTCAATTTTGAAAGAGCTTTAGAATGTATATATATGTCTCACCTACTCAATATAACATTTTCAACTGATTTGCATTAATATGTGTATCTTTTGTCGGTCACCGTATTGCGCTTAGGACTTTGCAAAACGAATTTAATTAAGGCAATATTGGCAGAAAATGTAAATAGTGCTTATCACATGTTTTCCAAAGTACTGGCAAAACATTTTCGCGCTAAAATATGCATATTTAATTAAGCAGCCAAATTTAGAGTCCCAGAAAAATGTAATACTCTAGCCACCTAGAGTCGAGCTGCCATATACATGAATATACAGGAGGCTCATACATATGGTAAAGTCGGAACTCTTTCATAATGGTTAGACATATTTTAGCATTGGTCCTACGATACCCCAATGAAATTATTTTTCTATCTACACCACGTTTGTAAAACTGTGTAACATACGTAAATAAATTAGTAAATCAGCATTTTGTACATATTATTCAGGGACCTAATAGTCCAAGAAATATCACATTAGATTCAGCAATAATAGCGCTCTTTTTCATGTTTTAAACGAATCTATATTTGTTGTGTGTTCATCCACACATCCATCCAACCACTCATCCGTCCGTGCGTGCGTGCGCGCGCGCGTGTATGTATGTATGTATGTATGTATGTATGTATGTATGTATGTATGTATGTGCGTGCGTGCGTGCATGCGTGTGTGTTGTAAATGTTCAAAGTAGAAAGTATTCGTCCAGGTTAAGTTTCAACAAAATATGCATCACTTTAGGACGGTAATAACTTCTTTCATGCTCGTTTAAGCATTCACAAAATATTGAGAGATCTCTTCCTTTCTGCACGATGATGTATTGAGTAAATGGAAAACTGCATACGTTTATGGGCCCGGGGCACATTTATTGATTCGTGCTGTTGGATACTCAGTACGAATATTTATTGAACATATTCAACTAATAAATATAATTTTTCAAATAAATATTAATTCATACTAATCCTTTATTATTCCTTATTTAGGTGCTTTGAAATTTGTTATATAAAACTCCCAAAATAACCGTTCTTGTTTTGACTTTCCTGATTTTTGCGGTTACACACATGAAGAAATATTGCCAATTCTGCCTTTATTCAGTTTGTACCATTATACATAATCAGACCTACAACTAAAGGCGTTGCTTGGGGTTGAATTGGAAGAGCAATTGCACTCAGCGCCAGACAAAAAAAATGGGGTCTTTATACTACAGCTGAAATGTTCACATTATTTGACCTTCACCTTGGTGTAAAGCGGATAATTATACACAAAACGTATTGGACGGGACAGGAGGGAGTTTGGCAAATGACATGAAACTGTTCTCAGTACCAAATTAAAGGCGCCACTTAATAATAATTTTCAGGACGCCTCGGTAGGCAAACCACAGAAGGACATAGTACCTGGGCGCCACTCTCTACAAGAAGTTTTGACGTTATAATTAACAAATTTAATTAAATAACTTTTTCAATTAATCAAATTTGTAACTTTTAAGCCATTCTGTACTGTATTATTGTCACTGATGACTTGTATTGGGCTGCATGTTCGCTGATATATATATATATATATATATATATATATATATATATATATATATATATATATATATATATATATATATATATATATATATATATATATATATATATAGTAATTGCCTGTTATGATCAACTTAACTGGAACATATTTTCAGTTGTGTGTGCGTCTTTAAGGGTGTCTAGAAATCACTTATTATCACGATGATGATAGAAGAATTTCAAATTGACATGTCGAAATGCATTACAGTTTTAAATGAAATTGAAACGAACAAAATAGAACACATTATTTTGTGTAGCATTGTAACATATGCTAAAGAACTATTAAGCTGTCGTCGACATGATGAGAAACGTTTGTTAACTACGTGATCAAGGCAACGTCATTTCCAGAAATTACCTGCTGTCGTGTTTCGACACAATTATACAGGACATAGTGACACAACTATATCTTTATGCAGTCTTAATGACATCCTGCCATATCACTAGCAAGATGTAATTTTCTTATGATGTCGCATAGATATGTCAACTCATAGCAATGGATAACTCGTTTTGTTGACATAAGAGACGTCGTCTTAACCTATGCCAATTAAATTACTTGGTCATCATATTCAGATCTTAATAATTCCATATACTTATGAAATATGAATTCAAAGCGTATTGTACAAACTGCTCTGATAAGTTGCATCATTCTTATATATATATATATATATATATATATATATATATATATATATATATATATATATATATATATATATATATATATATATATATATATATATATATATATATATATATATATATATATATATATATCCTTGTATCCTTACATTTGTTAACTTTGTGGTATAGTTGTGTGGTCGCCTTTTATTATAATTAATACTCCTTTCATTCAAATAATAATAATAATAATAATAATAATAATAATAATAATAATAATAATAATAATAATAATAATAATAAAAATAATAATGATAATAATAATAATAATAATAATAATAATAATAATAATAATAATAATAATAATAATACAATACTCTGTATGTGTATGGCAGGTCATGGTCCAACCTATATACAAATAATACTGAAGTACTAATCTGATCAGCAGGTTTGAAGAAATCACTGGATATATTCCACCTGCATTTTTATTCCTAATTTATTTACAACGGTGCACGTCTCTTCCTCTGATATTACTAATTTCATGATAGACAAATGATTCATGATTACTTTTAAACTGACACAATTCGTGTGTTATAATGACTAGCGGAGAACAATATTAGTACCATGTTTCACATGTAATATTTATATTGTGTCTATACTTCGGTTATTTCAGATACTACTTTTTCGACCAATATAAAATATCACCTTTATTGCAAAGCTTGTCGACAATAATAGTGATGTCAACTAGTTATGATTTTCGCTTCGCATTAATTTTGTAGACAATTAGCACGCATTAATTTTGTAGGCAATTAGCACGCATTCGGTGTCAGGTCTGAAGATTCACGTTTCGAGACCATTAATAGGAGGACACCTACCTGATAGTGGTCTGACCGTTGCGATCGGAACACTTCTAAAATTATCCCTAGGAGGTTGTGAAGCTATCAGACCTATAGTCTTTTTAAAAAAAGGCAGAAATAGAAATTTGAAAAGTTAGATACAAGAATTGAGCATTTTAAAAAAACAAGTTAGGTTATGAGCTTAGAGATCGAAATTATATGAGCATACACCTCACCAAGGAAGTTTAACTTTTCTGCAGATCGAATGAATTGTAAGACAGATACGTATGATGAGTCACATACATTTCTTGACAAAGTTGCTAAGTGATAAAAAATTTGATAACTCGAAATAAATCAGCAAGCGATTTGCTTGGCTGCATGCTAAAAGAACGATGCACTCTAGGTCTGAACATATATTTTGGTCCAGTCCGGTCGAGTCGAGTTTGCGAAGCTAAAAGCTTGAAAACTATACTTGGTTTGCTATCATATACAGTCTGTTCACCTGCTATTCGACAAGAAGCTAACAATATCTTAGGATTCGTTCAGAATTAATAACTGAGATTTGAGATATGGATATATTGCTCCGGCATCTTGCATGCAGTATTAAAAACACAATGGGGTGGCAATGCCTTTTTGTTCGGTTGGTGTAAGGCAACATTTGTCATATGTTTAGTTCAGCTTATAAGAGTCACGATGATTCCAAAACGTAGGGTGTGAAAAGTCACACGTGGACATTGAAAGCTTTGTTCAAGCGCAAATGACCCTTATTGGTGTCGTAAATCTCACCACATTGACAGACGGCCTGGGGCATTGTCTGTTAAGTTAAATGGAACAGGGTAGTATCGACATATAATCGGTATTGAGAGAGGGTGTGGTCACCATTTTGAATCCGCATTTAACTTAGTATTTTAGAAGCTAAGAACTAAGTAGCTGCCCAAAAAACATGTTGGAATGTTATAAATACGCCGAGTAAACAACTCGCAAAAACTTAGAATATTTTAATAAAGACTAAGCTTCGTAAAGTCTGCAAGTTATTTGCTGGATTATTGCAGAATATTACGACATTGTAATTGCAATTATGTACAGTATGTATACTTCATTAGTGTCACAGAATTAGGCGAAAATTGAACTGATTTTTGTTCATCTTGAATTGCAAACGAAACTCACCATTTTCTTGATTTCGTCGTACACGCATTACCTGGGGTGATTAAATGGTTTTCTCCAAGGTAAGTGGCGTGTAACGATTTGCATGTGCCAGTTTGTTATTTACATGAAATCCGAAATACTCGTTTCACGTGGTGCACGGCAAGCTCGATGTGATTTATGTTCACCTATAGAGAGTATATAAGGCGAGATATTTCTCATAATAATTACGGGAACCAAAATATCTAATCGAAGGATAGATAAGCTCGTCTTGCAATCTCCAGCCAAATGGGTGAGTGTTAAATTTACATTTTCGTTTTATTGTGAATTTTATTCAGATTATCATTTCGTATAATGATGCTTTTATTGCAATTAAACGTGGAATATTTGGAATTACTAGTCACTATTAGACTTTAAATG
Organism: Unio delphinus; assembly: GCA_029339505.1. NCBI lineage: Eukaryota > Metazoa > Mollusca > Bivalvia > Unionida > Unionidae > Unio > Unio delphinus. The sequence continues at coordinate 3,654,609 of JAQISU010000303.1, forward strand.
CAATATCGTAATCTACGGCTTAGATTATTTTTGAGACAACTATTATTAGTCTGGTTTTGTTTATTGTAGCTGTTACCGTGTTTCTGATACTGTAGCTGACAATCGCTGTTACCATAGATCTGATAATCGCTGATACCGTAGATGTCAATGTTTCTGATACCGTAGATCTGATACCGTAGATCTGATACCGTAGATGTCAATGTTTCTGATACCGTAGCTGCTAACGTAGTTGATACCATTTCTGATACCGTAGCTGTTAACACATCTGATACCATCTTTTGATAAACGTCTTTGATATCGTCTGATTTGTTGTGGGACATCTAATATTTGTTCCGGAACATCTCTGTATAAATATCTGAATGTGATTGTGCCGTTAATTTGTGCAAACGGAATTGAAGTATCTGTCTGTGTGTCGAACTGTCTGTTCGTCAACATCTGTGTAACGTGTAAATATCCGGAAAGCTAGAAGTCCGAGTGTCGGAGCTGTCTGAGTTGTAAAACATCAGGGTCGACATCTAGGGTAGTGAGGAACCGTTGGTTCTGGTAGATGTTGTATGTTGTCTGAACGTATAACTGTGGTGGATCCGTGAAGGGAAACGTCCGATAATAGTATTGGTCAACCCTAGGTTTTCGGGGGAAACTGGGAGACGATTCAACTGTTGCTGAATCGTGCGGTTATACGGGGTCGAGACACATAGGTGTATTGAAATTGTAATACAATTTAATACATTGTTGTATTTGCATGCTTATGTCAGATCACAATAATATTTCGAGTGATCGCATAGATATCAATAAAAGCTAGCAACTTGATTGAATACAAGTATATGGTCGTGCTAGTTATCGCAATCCATCGTGCGATAGTATAGTTTGTCGTTTGTGTTCATTTTTCGTAATTTATACTTGCATTAATTTAACTTTCGTAAAGGATCCTTGGATCTGTGTATAGTCCAAGAGATCCCTTTACATCTGAGATTCCTTTTGTATTAATATTTAATTTGTTCATGTATTGTGAATGGTTGTGAGTGTAATTGTGGGTTCAGTGCATGAATTATTGTGTTGTTACATCTGTATTTTTTTCATTTATAATTTATTACATAAATTTATATTTTCTTTCACAAATTGTGTTTGTATTGTTCATTTCATCCACCCTCCTCTCGGTAACAATTCTGTTACAATTAGTAGAATTCTTACTACGCAGATTATTACCTTTATAGTGTTTAATTTACACGCGTATTTGAGAAAAGCGCTATGGTTATGTAAAGAATTATGTAGACTTCTAGCTCGTGATCAGAATTAATATTGTAATTCGCTATTTGGTTACTTAGTAGTAAACTAGTGCATCTATTCATTTGATATTCGAGATTTTGCAACTGTTGAATTAAATTGCAATTTTTGAAAATGGATCCAGTGTGTACATTTAGTTAATAAGGATGTAAGGATATATCAAATCATGTATATTTGAATATGTGTGTACAATTTGTAGGAGTGTAATGTACAGAAATGCGTCTGATTGTTGTGACATTGTTAATTATAAGGAGATTAAGAATATATACTGATGTGGCGTAATTGTATTGATGACTGCACTTTTATTAGCTGCTATCATGCTTTCATTACGACGTTGGTTTCAATAATAATAATAATAATAATAATAATAATAATAATAATAATAATAATAATAATAATAATAATAACAATAATGGTTTATAAACCATTGTTTTTAAGTAGGCAACGCATGTATAATGACCGTTATTTAGGAGTTGTCTATTTTTGTAAATATTTCAATTTTATCCCATGTCAATATTCTGCTGTTATACGGGGTTTCCTTTGCCCATCTATCTGTGTTCATCTGGCAATGCTATAAGCACATGTTATAAATCATACTCCTTTCGAGTTATTAATATAAAATTTGCACTGTTTGCGAAAGTGGGACAATCACTGCTGAGTTTCAAGACTGGGCTATTGTGACCAACATTCCAAGATTTATTGAAAATAAAATGGCTACAAATAGTGTCTGAGCTGCTTAGACAAGGTTTACTCACAATGCCATAAAAGGTTCAATAACGATATATAACGTGTTGCTCTCCGTATCTAGACTGCTGTAACCTAATTTCCAGGATTTATTAAACAATGGCCCGTTCATGTATTCATCCTATTCTGTATAGGATGCAACATAGATATGAAAGCTTATGTGCATAAACCTTGAATTATGTGTGCATATTTGGGTGAACATATGTTGTAAACAATAATAAGGCACTATCCCCTACTTTCCCGAATTCATTGTCAATTTCTAAAAATTTGAGTCCATTATGTTATGCTAACACCTAACTGATTGTAACCAAGCTTCTAATATGAGCGCAACTGAGACATTTGAAAGAAAAACAACAAAAGAAAGATCTTATTTCTAAACCAGTCTAAATGTGATTATACTCCATGACCCAGATATTTGTGTATATTTGTTTCTAACATTTAAATTCATTTTGTTTCGGATTTTTCAAAGTCCCATGTATTTTAAATTCACCAACAAATTTCACAATGTCATCTAAAGTGGAGAACTATATTTCAAATCCTACACAGGAATGGTTAGAGTTCTTGAAAACAATGAATTGCTCGAACTTGCCAGACAGTATGGTTTTTCTGAGGAGAAGGCTTCTTTAACGAGGAAAGAAAGAAAATATTTTGGTCCGATGCTTGGTAGGAAAAATATTTTGAATACAAGTGATATTGGGTTTGATTCTTATTTGGCTCTGTCAGGAATGCAATTGAATTAAAAAATAAAACAAAAGATCGAAATAGAATTAATGAAGCTTTTGCTTCAGATAGTGAAAAAAGAGACAAATCCAGGTAGATAAAGAAGGAAGATGATTGGAGAGAGAGAGAGAGAGAGAGAGAGAGAGAGAGAGAGAGAGAGAGAGAGAGAGAGAGAGAGAGAGAGAGAGAGAGAGAGAGAGAGAGAGAGAGAGAGAGAGAGAGAGAGAGAGAGAGAAATGTCAAGTTAGATTAAAAGGATTAGAACTGACAAGTAGAAACCGAATCGACCCCTTTAAATTCATTGTTTGATTTCACTAGAATATTAGATCAGTAACAACTTTTAAAGTAAGGAATGCTATCTTGAAGTTTTATTTATTGGTACCTGAAGCATATCGGCAAAGGTTTAGAAACTGTAAAACAGAAACATGACAGGACGATGTCGAATCTGCAAGAGAAAAGGAACAATTTGTTGCAAGGTCGTGGTCAGCCAAAAACGTTTGTCTAGAGTACGATAACCAAGTCTGACCTTTCGAAAGGATTCTGGCATATTGCAATGAATAATACAGGGAAGGAACATTTAGGTTATTTGTAACATTTTGGAATTATTTTAACGTGATGCGTTAAAAGACTGTTAGCACATTATGACAATCCAAACCACAGGCACTTTAGAAAATTAGGGATTACAGGTACATCAATATATTTGAATTTAATTGGAACTTCATAGAATTGGACATGTGATAAAACTTTTAGGACTATTTGCGATTTAAGTCATAATACTGTACAGGTTTTCTTTTAATTTTCACTCTGTAATCTAGAGAAATTAATTATTGCATTTTAAACAACGCGTTGGATATCGCTCTTTTGTGTTACTTGGTTTAAGACCATACATTCGTAAAAATATGGAGCTCACCTTTAAGGCTATAACATTTACCGAAATCGGTAACTTTTACGCGACCTTTAGAGCTTGAAATTTATTTTGCATAAACCTGATAAATTTTATGGCAGAAATGGCATTTTGGCGCAAATGGATATTAAAAGTAAAAATACTCTTCTTTATAAAATCTGAAGATATGTATTTGTTAGATTACTTATAGAGACTGTTTATTCATTAGTGATGTCTAGATTCGGGGCATCATTCCGAAGACATGTAGCATAATTTACCACCCAGACATGTTATCACACCACCAGGCCGACCAGTCCTAACACTAACCTCGTAATGCTCAGCGCTTAGCGAGGCAGCTGTTAGTACCATTTTTGTAAGTCTTTGGTATGACTCGGCCGAGGTTCGAACCCACAATCTCCCGATTCTGAGGCAGACGCTCTAACCATTAGGCCACCAGAGCGGTGATTGTCATTTTTAAAGAGTATTTCCGGACAACGATCTTCAAGATTTAATATAAGTTACGGAATTAAAATTTCATAGCATGGATATTATACCAAAGCATGAATATACAAATTCATTTTCGCAAAAGCAAGTGCTTTTCTATTTTTGGTGGGGTTTATGGACGGAGGATGTTACTGGGTGAAAGCAAGAACTGTTCAAAGCCATTTATCTTCAGTGAATGAAAATGAAACATTTGCCTAATGGAACATGACTTTGTGTCAAGTGTCAAAATCGGGTATTCTTGAGATGCTTTTCGAAATATGAAATGATATAATGATGATTGGCGTTTTATCTTGAACGATAACCAAAGTGATTGATTGAAAACTGAAAACATTGCATGTTGCTACTTTATTTGTGTATCCATGTATTTATATGTCAGTTTATTAATCGACGACTTTATGAAAGAGAAACAAAGATGGTTTAAGTTCGAATGTTTTATTTGAAGATGAAAGGGGACAAATCAAGAATTTGGTCTCGCATGGTTGACACGGAAGGTAGCACGTCAGGAGGTTTTGTGTGGCACGCGTAGTGCAGCCAAATATCTCGATTTTAACATTCTCTTCCTGGTGGCACGCGCTTGTTCATTTTGTAATTAATCCGTGAAACGTGGAACGCTATTGTAATATAGGTTACCGACCCCTGTTTTAGGAAATACCCTACGTTCAAAACGAGACGTGCTTTCATAATTATGTGGGAAGAACAGTTTGTAGAACTGTATATGTTTTGAGATGTCACAGGCGATATTACCTATCATTAAAAAACAAAATGTGATCTCGTACACGTTTTGTATTTTGAACCTGCGTTGTAAATTTGCCTAAATCTCTTCGTCGGTTTAGCGTCCATTACCACATCTGAGGACAATTGCTGCATATTAATGTGATCCATGTAATTTTTTCTTGTCATCGTCAATAACGTGATCATCACATTTGAAAACGGTGACGAACAATAATTTTGGACTTAATCTGTTTTTTTTTTTGTGTTGTTATTCATTAAAAAATTCACCAATATTAAAGCAATAAACTTTTCTTATAACGATCATTAGTTGACATTTGAATGTTATTACAAATATCTGACGTAAAGTAAAGAAATATAATATGTTGTGGTGTATTTATCAAGATTGCAAATAGTTGGATAGGGTTAGTTACCAAAGTTGCATTACTCTACAAATAATCATTCCCATGAAGCATAGTATAACTTATCTTTCTTGTAATCGACTGGTTTCGAACTTTAGCATTTAAGGCATTTTATTCAATTAATATCTCAATCGATTTTCTGAGTGAGAATATAAATATCTTTTTAGACTCATTTACATTTTACTGACGAGTTGCTAGGAGATGCAAATCTGAAAATTATGATATTGAATGCAATTAGAGTGCAATTAAATCACACGTATGATAATGTCTTCTTCATATTCTTCTTTCTCTCTGTTTCCTATATAAAACATTTTGACCGCTGGATATAAACTGTAAACTGTGTATATGAAATGTCATTTTTGAATAATTAGCAATTTAATTTTTATCGGCATTTTAATGATATATTATGAAATTTTATAGATTGTAATTTTGTCCCATTCTTCGGCTCTTGTTGAAATGCTATTCCTATAAAGTGTTCGGGAATACTTTAATGAACTAATGTTTAGATTCCTGAGATAATTCAAGGGACACTTGTTTGTTGTGTGCCACACATCGTTTGAACTAGTGCAAACAACACTCACACTAGAACAATGGTAAGTCCATTTTTTTCTACCTCAACCGCCCTCCTCCTTGTAGAATAAACCAACTGACTGAATCTCTCATTTTGAAGCAGTTTCCGAATCTTCTGGAGTATGGAAATTCGATATGTGGTAACCTAATTATTCTTGCAGATTTCAATTCTTACTTCGTACTGGAAACCCATTCACGTCAAAACTCCTAGATTCCATTCATGTTTTCAGCCTTACACAGTCAGTTAACCATCCCACTCATAAACAGGGTCACATTTTAGACTTGATTCTTCATAGACCTGATAATAATATTCTGCGATCCACCCTTGTATCCCACGAACTTGCATCACATCATCTCTGCATTATATGCCATCTCAACGTATCAGTCCCTAACCCTCCACCTTTACTTACTACTAAGAGAAACCTCAGTATGATAAAGAGAACCAAACTAAGGTAAAATATCCAAGAAAACCTAACAACGTTCTAACCTCATACAGTAGAACAACTAGATAACTGCCCGCGTTCATTGCTTGGAAAACATGCCCCAGCAACCAATTGCAGAATATCAGTTATAACGTGTTCTCAGTGGTATAGTAGTGTTAGGGACCAGCTTCGCGCTGCTAAAAGAGACCGCCGTAAAACAGATGGGCTTTGACTTTCCACCAGACGCACTATTCATAAACAAATCTATGAAGCCGCTAAGAAGAACGTCAGAAACAGAGTCCGTTTAGCCAACTTATCCCACTACAGTACTTAAGATCACGGATAATTCCAGGTGCAAAAAGCTCTTCGAGATAAATAACAAACTAATGGCAATGAACAAATGTACACCACTTCCAACTACCTTCTCTTCTTTAGACATTCCGGACCTATTTGCAAAATTTCTTCCATAACAAAGTAGAAACCATTAGAGATACGGTTAATAACACATTTTCAGCTGACTCGTGGTCACCATATAGTTACGATACATAATTTCAGCGACAACTATTAGGAGCATTTGTACCTGTCTTTATGGATTTAATACGGAAAATCGTGATGAAGAGTGAACCAAAGTCTTGTGAACTTGATCCAATTCCAAAATCACTGCTGCTTGAGTGCTTAGACCCAATATTGCCTTAACTAACTGATGTTATTAATATTTCTGTCTCATCCGGGGAATTGCCAGCATTTTTTCAAAACTGCCATCGTAAAGCCTCTGCTGAAGAAATCAACACTGGGCCATAACGATTTAAAGATCTACCAACCAGTTTCTAATCTCCCGTTCATATAAAATAATCTTAGAAAAAGTTGTTCTAACCCAACTTGTATTTCACGTTTCACTGACGGACTCCAGTCCAGCATACCTATCCGGCCTCACCAATGAGTACACACTAGCAAAATACTTACGCTCATCTTCTGACAATTGTATACTCATTATTCCCACCATGAAAACGAAGTCATAGGGACAACGCTTTTTTGCATACCAAGGCCCAACAATGTGTAATGACTGGCCCATTTAATTAGCCACAAAGACACAGTGATCCCTCCAAAAGTGCTCTTAAAACTCAACTTTGTCGACTGCAGGAACAAACTTAAAGACCTACAAATGTTTCCTACCTTAAATATTTTCAGCTTTTTATTGTTTTCCAGTATCATGGTGTTTGTTTTTGTTGTTTGTGTTTTGTATTCATAACATTAAGGATGTTGTAAAGCGCTTAGAGCTTCGAAATATTAGGCGCTGTACAACGTCCTTATTATTATTATTATTATTATTATTATTATTATTATTATTATTATTATTATGCTGTGTATGGAAGCAGTATAACTGTTTTATAAATGGAAGCCTTGTAGATGTATGCAGTTCCTAGATCATAAGTGTTTATTGCATCAGTCTATCGCTATCTCTCTATCAATATGTGTAATTTGGCTTGCTCTGGAATATTAAAATTAGAAAGCTTTCACTAGTATATTTGTCATTATGAGAAAGGCTACTCCGTACAAGTCACGTGAGGAGAGTTACCCGGGAAACATACAGGCATTCAAATGTGATTTAAAATCATCGATATTAATTTGGTATAATAAATATATAACAAAATATCGCACAGTGTTAAATGTCATCCTGGCAGTTGATAAACCGAAGAAGTTAAGGTCCACAAACCTCTTTTATGAGATGATCGACCAGTCCATAAAAAGCTCTGACGACCTCACATTATAACATGTCTTTTGAAGTCGATAGTCCTTCCGCTCGCTCCTTCTCTAGGAAGTACATGAACCAAAGCAAAACGAATTTCTATAACTCTTTTCCGAAGGTGACTGGCCGGTCCATTAACTGTCATGAAGCCACAATCACCATGCAGTATATGTTAATTAGCATTCTTTAAGTGGTACCCTTCGGTCATATTTAGAGACGACATTATTTGTTTTGATATATACTAACTACAGTTTGATGACATTATTGTGTAGAATAAACATTGTCATGGGTATCCACGAGCTAAACATACTTGTACATAGCTACTTGCAAAGGTTAGGTACCACGTAATGATGTTTAGACGTTTACATGCAGATACATTTACACAATATTATGGTATAATGGTTGGAGATAAGAATATTTTAATTCGAGCAGCTACGAGTTTTGCGTCTCTCTGCATCTTTGTTAATGGTTCCAAAGGATTGTGAAGATTTTAAGAAAGTAAATAGATTATTGTATGGGGCGTGCATTAATTGGTTAGGTCCTTAATTCATGTCAGGCTTTCTTTCGTGGGCCATGCATTAACTGAATCGACCTTTAAACAATGCCAGGCCTTCATTAATAGAAAGGGTTCTTGGTCCATGCGATGCCTTCTTTACACTTGTCACGTACGATAGAGAGCAGCAATGTTCATGGACACGATGACTTAATACATGATTAAAGTAGTGCGTGTATGCGAATGAACAGGATGGAACACACACACACACACACACACACACACACACACACACACACACAAATACGTACATCTATATAACAGTTAGTGTTGTTGTAAGGTTTAATGTCATTTTTCAGAATATAGGGTATACATGGCGGACAGTATAAATGGTGGAGGAAGAAGACGGGAAAACCCCAGAAAGAATCACGAGAAGCTACTAGCAAGTTTTCTCACAACCTACATTTGCCAATTCTGAGACTCGACCTATGCAAAGGTCAGATGTCATTTATCTGTACGGTGAACGCTTTATACCATTCGTCCACTCGGGCACCTCCATATAACAGAAAGGCATCGTTAAATTAATATTTTAAGAATAAAGCTTTTACCACTAAACATTGATTTAAACATATTGTTTCTAATAAGGATCAACGGTCATATTCAACGAAAGGAATATTATCAGAAATAAAGTACAAAGGAAGTAAATGTAAAATCCCCAATCCCGATTTAATGTCTTATGTAGTTTGTATTAATTAATGCTGTCAGAACCAGACAGTATAATTTTACTTGGAAAAAACTTAATCGGATAAACTCGACATCTCGACAATCCTTTTGCGGTGTCCCTGTTAGTTGATTTAGGCTTAATCGCAGTAAAGAGCTTAGTTAAATGATGCTGACACCAAGCTGGATCACACTGATTAATTTTGTCTCGTATGATTGACAGACGGAATTGAGTTTAATTCCTTCCTTCTTCATTACCAGAAGCAACGTCTTTATTGATTTCCTGTGCATTTGTTTACAACAAAAGTATGCAGTTGTTACAAACTCACTTATGTAGGTCAAAGACTTGAAAAGGAACATCAGAATCTTCCAACACCGCAATGCTTTGCTTAAAATAATTGCCATACGACCTCTTACAGAAACACGAAAAGTTATCTTTCTCGAGGAAATAAAAACGCATGTGTGAATTTGATAAGGGTATAAATAGTTGTTACACCATATAACTAACACTGAACATAAATTGATGATATCATACGCTGTATAAGACGGTCGTTGTAATTATACTTTGTAATTATACACATCATGTATTCTGCACGCGTTATCACATTTTAATTAAGCTTATGTTTCCTGTGTGTTATTACCTTGTTGTTATACTAATAATATGCTCTGTATGTGATATTATAGTGAAATTATACTAATGATGTATCCTGTATCTGTTATTGCCCATAGGATTTGGAAAAAGTGGTATTTTATTGTAGAGCGTACATGCAGTCATGAAGGTTTTTGGCTATGGAATGCATTTTTATAAATGCGTTTGTTATAACAGCGCGGCCGAAAAAACGATATACGATAATTACAATAAAAGTAAGTACGCAAGGTCGTGGCATCATGACATCTGGCGTATATTACATGTAAAATCTTCGAATAAAACTGGTTGTATTCATCTTTATACATTTTTGTCTTGTTCTTATTATTTTATTTTATTGCTTTGTAGATATTACCGATGTCTGAAAACAATTTTGTTGAATTGATCCATTTACATACAGATATATGAATATAGATAATTGAATCATACATGGTTTCATCTTCCTATGGCAATGTGAAATTCAGACATGTAATGATTTGTCTCTTCTGAAATTTCTCTTTAAAGATGTACGATAATGACATAAAAGTATAATATCGAACTCAACAAATATGTGCGGCAGACAGTCAGAATTCAGTTACGATACACTCCTAATAGTTTATGTGTATTGCTCCCCTTAATTGATGAATACACTAAATATTATGTAGACTCCGTCGCTGGGATATTTATCCATTAGACATTTCTGAGTATGCGACTTTTGACGTACATATGACACACACTATGTGTTTGGTTATTATTTAAATTCATTGGTGTTTTCATTAAAAGCCTATTAAGATATAATATAATGAATAAACTTTCAAACACATGTTTCTTTGAAAAATATAGCTGTGAATAGATTGCTGGCAAAATATATTTATGAGACAGCTGTTTGTATATTTCACAGCTGAATAAGGTGTTCATACTTTCATGTATTGAAATGACTACTTTATAATAAATAAAAAAAACAATAACAAAAACATGCTTATATAGCTTTACTATTTTACAGATATATTGTTTTCTTTTTCAAGCGACAATTTTCCACGGAAAAAATTAACTCTAATCTATTAAACATAATCATCATTAGAATTTAAAAAGAGACTTGAAAACGACACTAGTTTCGTAAATAATAATAAAGCTTAACATAATTAAAACGACCTGCAAACACACATAAACCCAGCTAACCGTATACATGTATATTATGTTTAAACAATTTGCGTTCTCTGTTGTTGTCACATACTTGTAGTTTTAATAGGTCTTATATAACAGATACCAAACTAAGGTATGTTTTAGTATGAATGTTTGTTTGTTTGATTATGATTTTTTAACGAACCTTTATCGCTACGATGTCTGCAGTGAGGCAGTTTATAGTGATATCTAGCACTGGGGCATCATGCGCAGACATGTAGCATGATGTCCCACACAGTCACATTATCCTGACACCAGGCCGACCAGTCCTAACACTAACCTCTACTAATGCTGAGCGTCAAGCTAGGCAGCTGTTAGTACCATTTTTGTAAGACTTTGGTATCGGCCGGGGATCGAACCCACGACCTTCCACTTCCGCGGCGGACGCTCTAACTACTAGGCCACCGGAACCGTATGTATGTATGTGAGTGCGTGCGTGCATGCGTGCGTGCGTGCGTTCGTGCGTGTGTGTGTGTATGTATGTATGTATGTATGTATGTATGTATGTATGTATGTATGTATGTATGTATGTATGTATGTATGTATGTATGTATGTATGTATGTATGTATGTATGTATGTATGTGTGTGTGTATGTATGTATGTATGTATGTATGTATGTATGTATGTATGTATGTATGTATGTATGTATGTATGTATGTATGTACGTATGTATGTATGTATGTATGTATGTATGTATGTATGTATGTATGTATGTATGTATGTATGCATGCATGCAATGCATGTATGTAAATGTTACAGGACACTTCCCTTTTCCATAAATGCTATATAGGAAACGCCCTCATCAAGTATTCATACTCTTAAATGAGGCACTAACACTGATATGACAGATCTTTTAAAGCAAAGAAATAATAAATAAAATTAAAAAGAATTGGAATTAGTTTAAAATTGTCATTTTATAGGTTTATAGTGGTATCAACTCTGAAGAAAAAATACGTCACATAATAGTTATATATATGTATTTATTTATAAAGTGGGCATGATGGAAGCTGTATGAGTCGGCAACTGAATAAATTTATACAACGATTAACTCAAAATAAAACTTGATACTTGTTTAAATCTAATATGAAAGAGAAAGACATGAAAACTTGCAACACAACATGCAAGGGATGAGACCAGGATAATATCCTTACGACATTCCTCATGTCTCAAGATTGTCAAATGTTCAAAGTACAACTCTATCGTTTGATTAGCCTCTTAGAAAATCACTGACCAATCAAATGACTTGAGCGTCAATGCTATAATCTCAGGACCATTCCAATATCAGATTCCACGTTCATTCATCCTCATTAATTGAATGCAGTGCTGTGGATAGGGACAACTAGGACCACATTCCGGGCACACACAAGGAAGGGTCAGTGGGTCTACTGACGTCGCAGTTTGTAATTCATAGGAGCCTACATGAGAATTGTTCCTGGTGTCCACAGATTCTGTACGCGGCCTTGATTCAATGTCTTATTCACCTTCTGACTTTGTAAGGAAAATAATGCTTCAAGAAGAATGACTTCTAGCACGATATATTGGTTTGTTGTTTTTTTCGTTGCATGCCCCAACCCTTCGTTCCGTAACAAAAAAACAGAAAACAAAACAGCAACCAGGTGTGGGATGTTCTCTTTATCGGGTTACTCTTTGTCTTTTTGAATTAAGATTTTGATTTCTTTACTATTATCATCCTCGATGTCAACTTTGTGATAAACGTTCACTGACAACAAAGTTGTTATCTTGTTCTGTAGACAAGACATGCTTAAGGCTTCAGTATATACAAGCGAAGCCGCACTCGTTTCATTTATCGATTTTTTAAAATTTATTTAATGTGTGCCCCAGAGAAAGAGATATGGATATAGTCCTACTATTTGAAGTTTATTATATATCAGTAAGTCACGAAGGAAAGGCATTACACATTGTATTTTCCTAATGTGTATCAAGTTGCACACTGATAGCCATCAGACACACAAAATCGTTGAGTATACTCCTCAAAGGCGCCAAGTCACGTCTTTATTCGTTAATGTGGGTAAAGAATACCTTTTGTTGGGTAAATCAAAAACAAACAGCGAAAGTCCAAAATTTACATTTGATGTTAAAGAAAAAGATTAACTGGTTGAAAGTTGTATACTTCGTCATGGTACTTAATATGTGATTTCGAATATAATTATTTCACAATTCTAATCCATGCGATGCAGTTTTACGACAACAAATGAATCCCGAACTTCTAGACTAACACATAGACTGCATGCGTCCATTTACCATGGCTGCTTAGACTATTGTTCTTTTTTATTTTTATTTTTAAAAAAATAAAAGTGGTAAAATTAATTTGTACTATAACCTTAAAATTCGTAATGGTCCCAATATTTTTCTGAAGGTATATGTACCAAGAATCGATTTAATTATCTGGATCGGCAGGGTACTTAGAAGTATCCCAATTAAATCACTCTGATGACAAACAAAATAAATGTCACAAACAAAAATCATACCTGCCGTATCAACTATAGGCGGTTTCCGCAAATCACAGAAAGATTTACTGCCAATAATTAATCTGGAAATTTAGTGTATATGTTATGTACAATTGGCGGCATTTAACTGTTGTGCTGTTTTCATGTTTGTCACCTTTCTAAAAATCAGTAATGTACTAAGAACATTTGATATACTTATGTATTTTGTTCTTTTAATAGATAATTGTAACTTGTACATCCAAGATGAGACGTTCAATCCATACGTACCATATGTAAGTTTATTTTCCTATTTTTTACGACTTACAAAACTAATTTATGAAGCTGTTAGCATATTGAAATAAATGGTGTTTCTCTTTTATTTCAAAATATCATTAATTTGGATTGAATATTTGAACAGGTATTGTAATAAACACGACGACGACGACGATGATGATCATGATGACGATGACGACGTTACTGATAATGATGATGATAACACTCAAATAAATAAATTGAATTAAGAGTATACCAAAACTATTCTTTATTAATAACGCGCACACAACACTATTGATGGCCTTCATGTATCTGTCCACTGAATAAACCACCAAATGGTGGAATTTGACGAAAACAAATCTGACTATATCTGTGTTGAATTCGTCCTCTACGTTTGCATTTTTTGAACAAGCACCTTTCACAGGTTAATAGACAGTGCATACTGTCTATACTCGCTTATAAATCAATTCAAACTTGTAACCCCCAAACCAAAGATCCTGATCTGCCGTAGCATAATGCCCCTGCATATCAAGATTAACGTTGTTCATTCTACAGATTTACTCCTATTAAACATCACATATCCGGATATTCCGGATTCAGGAAGTCGTGAAGATTGGTAATCCATTATATCTGTGTACATAAACTGCCTTTGCATGTGTGCCATCAGTATTCGTAGCTGCATGACTCTTTGGACTTGAGTCCAAATCTTACAAACGCACCAATCGTTTGGATTTATATTCTAAATTTCAATCATGAAAACTCATCTTCATTTATCAAATACTTCAAATGAAAAATATCGCTTAGTAATGATTTTGTACACTTGGCATCCTTTTTTTGGGCTTTAGTTCTTGGAAATTACAAAGCTTCTACAGAAATACAATAATTTATAATAATAATAATAATAATAATATTGATAATAATAATAATAATAATTATTATTATTATTATTATTATTATTAGTAGTAGTAGTAGTAGTAGTAGTAGTAGTAGTAGTAGTAGTAGTAGTAGTAGTAGTAGTAGTAGTAGTAGTAGTAGTAGTTTACGAATCATTTATGGTTACATTAACAGTACCAACTGTTTTCACTCTGTAAACTTTAACACATTAACCCCTAGCGACGACTTTACGGGGTATGAGGTAGTAGCCTACTTCCATGGTCTGTAGCGTCAAGGTCATACATGATACACTAAAGTGGGTGGTATCATTGAAAAGTAGACAGATGTAGCTCTCTCTACAATGATAGCAAATAATCTGGACATTTTAATTGTATTACAAAATACAAAGGGAAAAGCCGAAGTTTTTGGACCCATTTTTTTTCACCCAAAAATCTCCCATGGTCGGGTTCCGAATTTGTGTCCAGATATTAGACTTTATGACCTCAGATCTACGGCAGACCGGTCTGAGACGCACACAGACAGGTGAACCTGTGCAAAAAGTAGGATAAGGTGGACATTTTGAATAAAGAGTCTTCTACATACGAATGAATAGAGTCTTCCTAACCAATGAAAAACATTTTTTTTTATCATTAGTAATCATTTGTTTAACAGATTATTGTTTGAAAATCGATGGATTACGATGTATTTATAAATAGTCCCCAAAATGTGTTTCCTACTCGCATTTCATGCGAAAACAGCAAAAACCTCCAGGGGTTAATGTGTTAAGCCGTGATAGCATCGTGGTCTAGATCGTTAATAATCTTTAACTAGAATATGTCAATTAAGATGATACTGTATATACAAAATGCTAAAGACAAGAAGAGAAAACCAACCCTCGAACAGCAACAACAATAAACCTTGATAAGTAAAAACCATTGTACCTTCCATATGCGTCTACATTGACGAGGATGTATCTCTGGACTTTGCGCTGCACCCAAAGTAATGATTCGAACCTGTTCCTCACATCCTGCATATAAAATTAAAAATCTACATATTACTTTTGTTTTACTAATGCAATTGCTTATTGATTTCTTTTAAAATCTAGAGTGAGGTGCATATTTGAAAATATGTTTTTAAGAGAGAACAAAGTGTATATATTGAGAAAGCGATTCCTTTATCTTTGTCATGGATTACACCCCCATCAACCACCCCAAATAATATGATTTATGTACGGAATAACGCTGTTACTTGGGTTGAGCTTTATGTACACTTTATATCTTCAGAATTTGTTTTCATTTATTTTTCAGGTAATAAAACGATGAACACATTGCCTGTAATTGACCATTAGCGTGAATATTGGAATTTTTCCTCGTGGCTATATACATAGGTAAAATTACGCCCGAATTTAAGACAACATTACACTGTAATAATCATTTGGTACGGGTCTGGTATGAATACTAGATTTTGTTTTCATTGTCGCTTGGCTCGTAGGTAATATGATGACTTTATCTGGGATAAAAATATTTCAAAATTGACTTTTAACTTTGTATTAAGATCATATTTATGTTTGCGAGATTTAGATACTTGTAAGTATGCGAAGACGTCGGCATCATGCAATAAAAAAGGAAGACTTAATATGATATTGTATTCGTCTCAATAATTTGACGTTTCCTTCGATAAACTCCATTCATTGTGCCTGCTGAAATTGTGGGAATGCTATTTTGATAACTATGGTATGGCAAAGGTATGAATTAAAGAAAGCCGCATCATTGACAACATTACAGTAATTCTATATTCATGTATATAAAGCTGTTAGGAATATGGTATACAATCATTCCAATATGCAAAGAAAATTTCTTCGTGATGGTTGCTTGTTAAAAATTCATTGTGCCTACTAAAATAGTCTTAACGATGATTTATGTGCATTTTATGACACAATTTTATAATTTAGAATCAACTTATTTTGCAAAATTAGCTGAACGCTATCAAAATGATTAATGTATAAATTAAAAAAACTGTGTTTCCCATATTTATTATATTTTCAGCTCAGTTTCAGTCTCTACGATATTGCTACTTATGGTTTTTTAATACAAAATACAATCTCCCATATTGTAAAAACTATATCTCAAGCATTTAAAACTTTGTATACTTGAACAATGTTATAGGAGCCAACATTAAAAATACGTAATACAACTTTTTAACAGTTTGGTTTATGTATGAGGACACATTTTTTAAAGTAAAATTAATAATATTGAAATTTTCTCTAAATTGTATTTGATGTAATTTTGCATGACATTATATTGCAGGTAATTTTCTACTATAATATGCAGAGATTAATTTAATTTATTTCATTAATACAACTATATACTACTACTAATCACGCATATATCTGAGAGAGAGAGAGAGAGAGAGAGAGAGAGAGAGAGAGAGAGAGAGAGAGCTTTCTGCAGCACAACAACAATTATGTATCACCATACTTTATTAATGCAGGTTTGATGAATCGGGTTCATTAGTTGACAAGATTTTATGCACCAAGTTTTATTTATATATATTGCATTTCATGAGAATTTTAGCTGCGTAGAGAGCAACGTTCCCTCTAGGCGAATGGTAGATGTGCGTGCAGTGCTCGCTGCACTGCGCAAGCCTTACGGAGACGAGCGAAATTTAACGTTGTAATGAGCAAAAATTGACAATTCAGCTGCGCGGGGATGCCTGAGCAGCTTCGCGCGCAGCTTAGAGGAAACGTTGGTGGAGAGGGAGAATCAGCTGCATGGGCAACAATTATTTTTCCATATCACCCTTCATAGGCTTGCGCCTGGAGACCTGGAGACTTCAGCTTCAATTCACAACATCGACACAACACGTGAGACAGCGATAAGAACGACCAATAGGTCTTACTGGACAGCATATGCCCGTCTGAAACTGGACAGTCCCCAGACAATAACGTGTCGTCCCGCCACAGTTCGTCTGCCTTACTGTGTGCGAGTACCTGACAAAGCGGACTGCAAATATTGCACCAAGAAATAACAAACGAAAACCAACAAGAAAACCTCCTATCATCAAGCTTGGTACCTGGAATATCCGGACCATGCTGAGAGGACTCTCAGATGATCTCGGGCAATCAGCGATGTTCTAAAGATTTAATTTATCAATGACGACTTGCAAGACCTCAGGTCGACATCGTCGCACTACATTAGACTTGGGTACCACATTCCGGGTCCCTTAGAGAAGAGAACTGCACGTTCTTCTGTCAAGGAAAGAATGCTGACGAAGCCGAAGAGGTTGGTGTTGGATTTACCGTCAATAACCCTGTGATGAGGATGATAGAACCCTGCTAACAAGGACACTGAAACTGCTATCCCTCTGCCGCCGCACCTCAACCACGCATGTCAATCTGATCAATCTGAACGCTCCTACACCAAGCACCACCATGGATACTAAATATGAGTTCTACGATGAATTAAACTCGCCCATCGACCAACTTCCCAAGGAAGAGAAAATTATATTACTGGGCGACTACAACGCTAGGGTGAGTGCTTACCATGACACTTGGCCTTCCTGTAGCGGCCAGTTTGGCATTGGTAAGATTAATGAGAACAGATAGTGAATCCCAGAAATTTTCTCGTTCCATGAGATTAGCATCACCAATTCATTTTTTCAGACAAAGCCACAACATAAAGTGCCTTAGAGGCATTCCTTGTCGAAACACTGGCACCAAATGGAATGGATCATTACGAGACGATCTGTCATGAAGGTTGTGCTTTTTACCCTTACCTTCCACCGCGCTGACTGCGTCACTGACTACTCGTCTTGTGCTGCAAAACGAAACTTCGCCAAAGAAGATACACCGCTCTAGGCAGGAGGGTAAACCACGCATTGACGTGAGAAAGACGTCATATCAAGAAAAGGCTGAGTAATTAACTTATGCTCTCTCCAATACGTTTGATTCAGAACCTACCAACGAGAGAGAGAGAGAGAGAGAGAGAGAGAGAGAGAGAGAGAGAGAGAGAGAGAGAGAGAGAGAGAAAACGAGAGGACGATCACTTCAAAGAGACTGTACATCACAGCCACACGGATCTCTGGCAAGACGCAGCCAAAGAACAACGACTGGCTTGATGTAAACTCTGCCACACTCACACCAGCAACAGAAGAACATTACCGTGCTCACCTGGAATACAAACAATCCCACTGACAGGACTCCACAGGCAATGAGGTCAACCAGACGCAAAGTGCAGAGGTTAACACAACAGTGCGCCAATGAATTCTGGTTTCAGCTCTTTCAGAGCACCCAGTCAGTAGCAGATATCGGAAACACCAAAGGTATGTACGATGGCATAAAGAAAGCAAGGGTTCCACAAAGAAAGTGATATCGCCACTGAAGTCTTCTGCAAGCGATGCCATCTTCGATAAGGGCAAGCAAATGGATCGTTGGGTAAAGTCCTACATCTCAGCATAAGTCATCAAGTGTGCCTGCAGCGTGCGGATAACTTACATGCACGACCTTCTCTGCCAGTGGTGGGATGAGGGTGCAGTGCCTCAAGACAAGAGGGACGCCAACACCGTAACCCTGTACAAGATCAAAAGCGATAGAATAGACTGCACCTACAGAGGGCCATTCCTTTCACAGCATCGTGGATAACGTTTTCGCACCCGTCATCCTGAACAGATTATATATTCTTGATGACAGTGTATCCAGAGTCGCAGTGTGGGTTCAGTGCAGACAGTCCTTAATCGACATGATCTTCTGTGGTAGACAACATCAGGAGAAATGCAGAGAACAACACAAACCTCTCTCTAGTCAGCAGAGACTGACTCTTCAAAATCCTGGTAAAGATTGGAGAACCCTCCAATTCTGCTAAGCATGATCCAGTCCTTCTACGATGACACAAAAGGCACAGTTCAGTACGATGGCTCAATGTCCGACACCTTCAAAACTCGCAGCGGAGTAAAACAGGAATGCGTGTTAGCTCCCACGCTCTTCTGCATCTTCTTAACTGTACTACTCAAGTATGCTTATGACACGTCAACAGAAGGTCTCTATCTGCATACGCGTTCAGACGGCAAACTGATCAACCTGGCACGACTAAAGGCAAAGAGCAAAGTGAGTGAAGCAACCATCATGGACATGATTTTCACTGACGATACAGTCTTAGCCACTCACACCGAAGCTGCGTTATAGTACCGCTTTGCTAGAACATGTGGTGCGTTTGAGATAACTAACAGCCTCAAGAAAACAAACATAATGGCTCAGAACGCGGATCCATGAAGCATCATCAACAACTAAACACTTAAGGTAGTCAGTCAGTTCACGTATCTCACTCCACCATCACTACAACATATCGTTCAATGCTGAGCCCAGCAAGCGGATTGGAAAGTCATCAACAACTCTCTCCAGGTTGCAGCAAATAATGTGGAACAACATTATGCTGACCTTGAACACTAAGATCTCCGTGCACCGTGCCTGCGTGGTAATCACTCTCCTGTATGCCACTGAAAAATGTACTCTGTACGCTTCACAAGAGAAAGCACTGAGCATCATTCACATGTGATGTCTCAAACGCATACTCGGGATCACATGGAGTGCTATAGTAACAAACACCGAGGTGCTTGAACGTGCCAAGATTCCTAACGTCATATGGTGAAAAGAAATTTCGAAGGAAGAAAGAGCAACTCCAACACAAACCTGGCTCAACGTTCGAGTGCAGCAGGTACAGCGAATTCCTTAAAATCTGCCAATCCTGTGTTGGGCTACATGGCTACTACGGATTCTGCAAAACCATCAACCGGGACATCTCTCATCGGCACACTTCCATGGTCTCTCGAGATTAACGTATGCCAAAAACACAATCATTGTTCTACATAAGCCAGTTTTCTGTATCCTGTGAAAAGCCTTGAGAAAATATACAAAGGTGCACAACAATATTGTATGTCCTCTTTGTAAAATTTCTATTAAGGACTATAAGACAAAATTATTATCATTTGTGGAGTAACCGTTACGAAGACATGCTTGTATCTCAGTAAATGTACTTTTGTTGAGAAAGCAAATTCTTTTGTATGGAAGATCGAAAAGGTCATACTAAGACAAATGAATAGCTTAATAGGCTTGTAACTGATAAGATCTGTATGTAAAATGAGATCAAAATACTTGCAAAAACAGGAGGAAAAATGTCTCCTTTATATTTCAAGTTCTGGATGGATTCGTTACTAAACGGCTTATTATGTTTAGTAAAATACTTCTCAGTACTTCGAGCATTTCGTCTGAAGTGATTGGTTCATTTTGTACCTATGCTCTTTTACATTTAACGGTTCCTAGTTCTCATATGTCTATTCATTAGTCATGTAATAAATGTCTCTTCCTACAGTAATCACAAAAGGCTTAGTCTCGATACGTGTGACATCATTTGCTTTAGACAAATTTGTTATTACTTGCCATTCACGTATTGTTGTTTGCAAGTTTCTATGTTTGCTAAATACTACTTGTAGAAAGCATGCTATTGAGATTCAGGGGTGATTTGAGTCGTGATTGATGTTTCTGTCATAACTTATTTATTACTAGCTACATGCTCTCGACAAACATGGTTTATAATGCACTTTATTGTTGTATATTTGCTTTATTAGTCCTGCTTGCAAATTATTTATTGGCACCATCTAAAAGAGTTGCTGCTACTCCATAATAAATCTCACTTACCTTTTTTTAAAACTGATATTCATAGCTTCTCCCCAACAAAGTCACAATCGTTCCATCAAACTGGAAGAACCGAACCACCCACCTATTTTTGACTTACACTGCAACAGTAGCTCAAAAAAGCCAATATTAGAATAAGTTATGATTATATGCTCTTAAATTAAGGAACAAAAGAGCAAACACTAGCAAGGTTTGTACAGTTCAAAATAATTTTATTGACCTAAAATACAAAACTAAATTAAAAATAGCTTTCAGCATTGATAAATGAAATCCTAACAAGTTCTAAATGTTCTATCAGAAGCCCAAGAGCATCGAGTTATCCAAATGAGTTCCAATGGTATTCCGAATGAAGTTCAATCTATTGTGCTGATGTTCTATTTGTCTTAATGAATCAGAATGATATAGTTCAAATAGTCTAACTAAATTCATAGCAATTCCAACACACTACTAAATCTGAATATCTGAGCACTGTTTAATTTCAATGATTAATTGAATTAAATAAATAAAATCTATTAAATTGAATACAATCAAATCTCTCCAGTAAGATTGATGTTAATGCTAGGAATAATATGCTAAATATGAAGCCATGACGCAATTGCAAAACCAAAAAAGAGGGTCGAAATTCAATCAGGAACAAGCTTGTGAACCAAATCATGTACATTAAGCAATAGCCAATCAGGAATTAGGTCAGCCAAGTTTTTCAAGAACTTTTTTTCTGGAATTAATCACAAGATGTTAACCGGAATAAGATTAAGGCTCACTACCATAAAACTATGCAATGCGTTTAAGAATGACATCATCTTAAAGTACAGACACACGGTCATATATAATATTGGTATTTAATATGTAAATAAGTAAATAACACTTACAATCCATAATTATAAAAATTAACACAAATAATATAGATATATGCTTTGTAATCAAGTTTGTTTGCATTCAATTGAACTTTCAAATAAATTAAAGCTTAGCGGCCATGTAACAAATTAATGTGTACAGTAGGTGCATGAGCAAGACAAAACTCTTCAAAATTTGATATTCTCCACCTTATATACCCGTCAAAGCTATTTTGTGGCATTGATTTCTTTAGATATGAAAAAACATATTTAATGTATTTTGGTAAATAAAAATTTCATGCATACATTTACTAGCATACTTTTTTAAAAATTGAAAACAATGTGCTATTAAAAAATTGCTAGATTAATTCAGATCCTGTTTAATCATTGTTTACAGTTTCAATAAAATATATTAGACAAAGTAGATATGTTAGGCACTAAAGTGAATACAACATATAAGATACGCTTCATTTTCTATAAAATTCTGAATTTTATTAAAATAAGTGGAATAGTCAATGCAATTGACCTTTCAGGAACCGGCCGAATAACGCCTTTTTGGTTTGTCATCCAAAACAAACGCCAAGAGGGTAAACTGAATACACATTTCATGTTGAGGCTTGAATACTACATTCAGGTAAATGCAAATAGCATCTTCAGAAAAATCAGAGACAGTATATTAGTAATTAGGAATAACAACATATTGTAATAACAACATATTAAATGAATTAGTGTTGTGATAACAAGTAATAGGACAACAATTTGGACTAGCTTGATTCATCGCTAACATGTAAAATCTTACTGAATTCGTATCTTTGTTGATGGTGATTAATTTCATATTAATAAGAATAATTTTAAGTCATGACAGTTAATTTTATTAGGCGTCCACGAATGATATATTACTTGTGATCACATCACCCGACTAATATGTCATATATCCAAATATAATGGGAAAGATTAGGAGGGTGCCGACAATCTTTACTCAGTTTAGCGATAATCGTTCTCATTAAATATTTCTGCATTTGAAATATGAGATACTCATAAATATGTTAATATGACTATTTAATTATTATTCCTTATTTGAAATGAGATATGCTCGTTAGTATATCTGCGTGTCCTTTCCGTTACAGAGTTTCAAACACAAAGCAGTTGGAACAATCTTAAACTCATATATACGTGGAGTTGATTTGAATTTAAAACATTTAAGAATTCATCATCTTGAAACCAATGTATTCATTCTTTTGACTTTAACTGTTTTCAGATTTAACTGTTTTCAGATTGGGTCAAATAGTTTCGAGAAAAAAAAATGTAATGTAAAATTTACTGAGATATATTAGTTCAGCCCATTCCTACTACTTTCTTAATTCACGTATATTTATATGATCAGGCATGAATGTGAGGTAAATTTTCGAACAATAAAGGTGGGGGTGAGCCTGTTGTGCCAAAGAGTGAGTTTTGTCTTCCAATTTCGATTCGATTCGTAAATTAGTTTTGGTGATGCAATGTGATGAGATTTGGATTTCTAACGTAGCTTTAACAATTTGTGCAGTCATTTCGCTACGATGTATGCATTGTTGCAGTTTATTGTGATGTCTAGCAATGGGGTATCATGCCGCAGACATATAGCATGATGTCCCACCCAGACACTTGATCCTGACACCAGGCCGACCAGTTCTAACACTAACCTCTTAATGTGGAGCTCCAAGCGAGGAAGCTGTTAGTACCATTTTTGTACATATTTGGTATGACTTCGCCGGGGATCGAACCCACAATTCGAACCCACAATTCCCCGTATCTGATGTTGCCGCGCTAACCACTAGGCCAGCGGAGCAAGTTTGGTATATAATACAAAGAAAGTTTTATTGTCCTACGTTAATGCTGGATATATTTCATGTTGTGGTACCAAAAACACTTCGCCACACTTTAACATATCACGATTTTGCTACAACACGATCAAAAATGTCATGTGACAAAGTAAAAGAAATGTCGCACATATATATGTACACACACATACGCACGCACATACATACGCCCTATCTATATAGTTGTAAAAAGTAAGTTTAAGTTTCAGTACGTTTCTGCTAAATCTCTTCATTTTCATTTGTGTGCTATTTAGAATGTTGATAACACAAACGTATTCTAAAGATCACCATTTTGTACTGAAAAAATAGTCTTGCTGCATGTAACGTGTGTAAATTTCTGATTTAAAACGACCGCTTTATCAACTCATGCGATTTTTCTTACCGTACATTTTTACTTTTTTTTACCACTGAATAATCACATAAAGAGTGTCTATCTGCATTAAATTATTTTGCTATGGATCAAATCTGTTTCTTTCTTCTAATTTTAGAAATTGCTGTTCATGGTATTATGAATGTAGATTGGCCTATGTAGAAAGCACTTCAACACTTGTTAGATTAATAGCATAACTGAATTCTCCTTTTTATATGGTCTTAGATTTTGAATTCATTCCAGCAAGTCTCGTGAAAAAAACAAGATGGCTGCATTTGATTAATATTCTCTACAGTCTTCCCATTGAGATCTATACATATTTTCTTCTTTCTTGTGAAATCGTATATTGTGTGCCACATGTACAATAGCATTCATTACGCTACTGATGGTCACGTTTAGGTTGTTTTTTCTAAAATTAAAAATAGTTTTAGGCGTATTTAACTCTTTTAAAGAATATTAACATAAAATGCACACAGTAATTTTGAACTTTAACTTTGCAAATTACAAGTTACATTATTTCATATAGCACGATTTGTGATTAAAACAAACGTCAAAGGCACTGTATATTGACAGTAAGTACGTTATACACACAGACAAGCAAGCACACACATATAAATGTATCCATACGCATATATATTATAAATGAAATATACAATAACATTGAATAAGGCATACTGACATTATTATTTAAATGAAACATAAAAGCTTAATGCATTAGAAGCATTATTTTATTATTATTATTGTTATTATTAGTATTATATATATATATATAAAGCTAAGGTCGTAAGGTCATACTATTATTAATAAAATGATATTGAGCGATCTATGTAAAAGGGGTCTAAAGCGCATTTGTTTATTGACAATAAAAGGATTATACACATAGACAAGAAGACATACATACTCACCTATATACATGCATATATGACATACATACTCACCTATATACATGCATATATGACATACATACTCACCTATATACATGCATATATGACATACATACTCACCTATATACATGCATATATGACATACATACTCACCTATATACATGCATATATGACATACATACTCACCTATATACATGCATATATGACATACATACTCACCTATATACATGCATATATGACATACATACTTACCTATATACATGTATATATGCCCAGACATGTGCATATATATGAGCTTTACCAACGTTATTCAAGAACAAAAATTGTTTGATAACTTTGTAGATAGATAAATAAATAGTTTGCTAGAGTTCATCAAACATAAACTTTTTTCAACTTTAATTTGAATAATTCCACGTCAGGTGTCGATTGTATGTATCGGGTGTTCATTCTGCCACTGCACTATCTGAACGATTCGCACACAGTTTTCTTGTGTCAGCCAATAAATAACAAAGAAATCACTAATATTTTCAAATATATTCTTCTGTGTACTAAATCAGAGCTCAGCATGATAAAGATGCAGTGATTTGACTCTGTTAATCTTCCGGATATAAACAAAATCTCATCCCTATTTGTGGTACAGAATATTAAATATTTTTAACTTTTCTACTTTTACGTCAAACAGCATTGTTTTTCCATTTGCCAGTTTGAACCACAAGATTTTTTTCGACCATCCTGTCTAAAAATACAAATTCTAAAGTTTTACTGAAACATAAACAGATTCGAAGTATGAAAATGAAATTGACAATTTATTTGAGTAATGCATATCTAAATTACCAATCTTAATATTAGCTACATTTAAAATACAAAATTTTAAATCTTTCCTGTCTAATGGCACTGTCATCAAATCACAGAATTAATAAATCCTTCGATTCAAATTAACAGATGTGAAACAGTTGTTTCTGTTACTTTTTGCTGGTTGTTTTCTTCTTCTTAACTGTTTT
Organism: Unio delphinus; assembly: GCA_029339505.1. NCBI lineage: Eukaryota > Metazoa > Mollusca > Bivalvia > Unionida > Unionidae > Unio > Unio delphinus. Next base: position 3,680,859 of record JAQISU010000303.1, read on the forward strand.
ATTACTTTATCTCAGAAAAATTGTAAAGGTATCAATACTAGTCAGTCAAATATAATCTTACAGGTTGATGTGTTTATCAACTTTATATATATATATATATATATATATATATATATATATATATATATATATATATATATATATTGCATCAATAAAATTTTACCATGGCTGTCCCCTCAGATATAACTATTTCTTCATGAAAATATTCACACAAAAAAAAATCAAATATCTTCAATGAAAACGCTTGTTCATGAAGGTTATTATTCTTTCAAACAGTAAATACTCAATTAGTTTGTACACCTGTCCACGGAACACTAAAGGCATCATATATATATATATATATATATATATATATAATATTCAATCTTATAACATGGGCTGATCCAGTGGCTTACAACGTTAAGTGTTTATATTCCAAATAAAAATGCGAAACCTTGTAACATCAAGAACGTATTGCTCTCGTATTCATCGATATATGTATTACTAACACACATACACACGCGCACGCAAATAGAGGTAAATTATCTTCACCTAGCATAAATCTTTTGCATAACTTAGGACTGCCCTGCTCATTCGAATATTAAACTGCAATCTAAAACTGAGTTTTGTTTGCTGCTGTAAAGAGCACGGTTCAATGCAAGACTGGATAGCAAGGTTACAGTCACAACTGAATATTTTCAGTGCCACAAGATATGAAGTCAAGAGCATTGATCTTCTGGAAAGATGGCATCCGCTGTCACTTAATCGGCTTGAAGTAGATCATAATCTTGTGCTCTTTTTCACGATATATGTGCTTTTTGTTTATCTTCGTCTACATTATTGTGTTTCAATATGCATTGGCTGTGTTTCTTCATCTCCTTGTTTTGGAAACGAGAAGAATTAGAAATTTTCTCAGCTGTCTTGCTCCAATGTTACGACGTTCTTTGTTCTTGAATAAATCGACAGTCAACCCTTTAATGCTATGATGGAACTTCGTTAACTCATTAACTTAACTCATTCGGAACTCATTGGCTCTATATACTAGATAGTGCTCAAGACTAAACCAACTGGGACTACATTAATCATTACTTAAATGTAAACGGAAACGAAAAAGGAAACTTTGTTCTACGAAGAATAGGAAGAAGAATTCCAGTTATCTCCATTTCGCCCTTTTAAAGCTAAACACCTTGAACGTTCCGCCGTTAATTTAGATAACCTGGTGCAAATCCATATTTAATCGTCAACCGTTGTGTCAACTATACCAGATATACCACTGCGTATTGCATTATTCAGCGCTTTTTCAGTAGAACCATCGGAAAAGCGCACATAAATAATTATTTTTTGTATCAACGAATATAATGTCGACGTCTTCTTCTTGACAGAAACATGGTTTCAAACATCAGGCGATGAGACCATGTGCGCAGATCTAACACCCACCGAGTACTCCATCAAGTCGTTCCCCCGCCACTCTTGAGGACGTGGAATTACTGTCATAACAAAGAATTTCATTATAAAATGTCTTAAATACGACACAACCTTCAATTTCTGCCACACATTGTTTGAACTAGTCCAAACAACGCTCGCACTGGAAAAATGTCAGTCCATTTTTTCTGCCTTTACCGCTCTACTCCCAATAGAAAAATCACAAGCTAACTGAATCTCTCATTTTGGAGCAGTTTCCGAATCTCCTGGAGAAGGAAAATTCGAAAGGTGACAACCCGATTATCCTTTGAGATTTCAAATTTCACTTTGACTGTCGAAAAGATTCATACACATCAAAACTCATATATTCCATTCATGTTTTCAACCTTAAACAGTCCGTTAAGCAAAGCACCCATAAGCATGGTCACATTGTAGACTGGATTCTTCGTAGACCTGATGATAATATTCTGCGATCCACCCTTGTATCCCACAAACTTGCATCAGATCACCTCTATATTATATGCCATTTGGACGTATCCGTCCCTAACCCTCCACTTTTATTTGCTACTAAAAGAAACCTTCGTATGGTAAAAGGAACCAAGCTAATGCGTAACATCCAAGCAAACCTAACAACTTGCTTACCTGATACAGCAGAACAATTTGATAACTGCCCGCGTTCATTACTTGTAAAACATGACCCAGCAACCAAGTGCAGAGTATCAATTCAAAAGTGTTCTCTGTGGCATAACAGTTTTAGGGAACAGCTTCGCACTGCTAAAAGAGACCGCCGTAAAGAAGAGACGCTTTTACTTTTCACCAGACTCACTAATCATAAACAAATGTCTGAAGCCGCTAAGAAGAAAATCACATATATAGTCCATTTAGCAAAATTATCCCACTACAGTAAAAAGATAACGGAGAGTTCCAGCTGCAAAGAGCTATTCGAGATAAATAAAAAAACTAATGTCGAGGAACAAATGTGCACCACTTCCAACTACCTTCTCTCCAGTAGACCTTCCGAGCCTATTTGCAAATTTCTTCCGACTCGTCGTCACCATACAGTTACGATACAGAATTTCAGCGACAACCTTTAGGAGCATTTGAACTGTCTCTATAGATTTAGTACGGACAATCGTGATGAAGAGAACACCCAAGTCATGTGAACTTGATCCAAATCCATCACTGCTGCTTAAGTGCTTAGATCCAATATTTTCTTCACTAACTGATGTTATTAATACCTCTTTCTCATCCGGGGAATTTCTAACAGTTTTCAAAACTGCCATAGTAAAGCCTCTGCTGAAGAAACCAACAGTCGACCATGACGATTTAAAGAACTTTTGCCAGTTTCTAATTTCTCATTCATATAAACAAATCTTAGAAAAAATTGTTCTAACCCAACTTGTGTCTAATTTAATTCAAACAGTCTTTTTAAAAAAAATATAGTCTGCATATCTCCTTTGTCACAGTACTGAAACAACATTTCTGAATGTAAGTAATTATATCTTATCTACTTTGGACAGCGACAGATTACAGTACTCAGCCTCCATGATTTGTCTGCAGCATTTGATACAATAGAAAATGATATATTACTTCACCGTCTTAAGCACATCTGAACTTGTAAGTTATGCTTTTAATTTGTTTCATGACCCATATGTATGTTAAGTTTTTGATATCATATATAATGCATTGCTCATACCATCTTTGTTATAATTGATTGTGTGTTATTTGATTTGTTAATTATTATTGTTGCACCATTCAAAGCATATGATAATTTTTAATGTTTGCTTACATTTTTATTGCCTGATGTTTGCGTCTGATAAGCATGTTGATATACAAGAGTTTAATTTAATGCTGCGAAAAGACCGACATTGAATAACTATTTATTTATTGTAAGAATAAGCTTGTTATACATGATAGTTGCCTACACCTTTTATTTTATGTGACGACCTTAGCCGATGCTCCGACTCTTTTATGTTGTGTTCGGTTTAAACGGTAGTCGGATCATTTATATCTTGTGTTTAGGCCTTAGCTGGTTATGTTTGTTTGTTTGTTTGCTTGTTTGATTAGGATTTTTAACGTAGCTTTCAAAAAAATCATTCATATCGCTACGATGTCTGCAGTGAGGCAGTTTATAGTAATGTCTAGCACTGGGGCATCATGAAGCAGACATGTAGAATGATGTCCCACCTAGTCCCATTATCCTGACACCAGGCCGACCAGTCCTAACACTAACCTCATAACGCTGAGCGTCAAGCGAGGCAGCCATTAGTACCATTTTTGTAAGTCTTTGGTATGATTCAGCCGGGGATGGAACCCACGACCTCCCGCTTTCGCGGCGGACGGTCTAACTACTAGGCCACCGAAGCGGTGCCTTAGCCGGTACTACGAACCCTTTTTTTTTGTTGTCTTTATTAATAACGACACAACAGTGTGAATTCTGGATTGTAGTAACAAATATAACACTGAAACTTGGTACCAGCAGAATCAACATATCATGTTTTGCTTTTATTGACATAATCGTTGTTACTTAATTATTCAGCTGTCCACTGATGTCATCTGCTGTAATAACCAGTGCTTAAGTTCTATTGGAAAAGTGGAATTGAACGCTAAACGTGAACGCTTTCTATCTAAAGGCCAAGTCGTCTGCGTTCTGTTTTTCTCCGCTACCATGCTCAGCTATATTAGCAATCTTTGTTTCAGATGGTGTCAAAAAGCCTCGCGACATGCAGCATACAGCTGGTACTACACGGGCTCGAAATATGTTTTTCGACCGTATTATGCATGAATAAAAAAACCTGCACACCGTAAAATCGTCATTGTTCAGAGGTTTAATAGCAGAGACAATATATTACAGCTTGCGACTATCAAAATAACATCTAATTGATTGTCTTGAAACTTGACAAGCACAACTCTGAATGATCGGAGTACTGTGTTCGGAATACCACGCACTCAGGCGACGGGCAGTTTAATAATGTCGGGTTTTCGATCCTTTTATTCTATATGATTATAAATGGAATAGGTAACACAAATCATTGTCACTTTTACGTGGTTTCTAAAGCCTACACATTTATCATCCTCTATCTTTGTTGATTCATTTAGGCTGTTGCATTCTATCAATGCTAACGTTTCAGCATATGTTAGCTTTGTAGATTTCACTGTTCATTTCTAAGCAAAATTAGAATTTGAAATATTGTTTCTCTGCATGTGAAACTCAATGCGCAAGAACAGAATGTAACTGAGAGAGAGAGAGAGAGAGAGAGAGAGAGAGAGAGAGAGAGAGAGAGAGAGAGAGAGAGAGAGAGAGTATAGTTGTTTGTGTGATAGATTTATGTTCATAAATCTGTTTGTGTGACACGTCTATGTCTCTATCTATGTTTCTAATCCTGGCTCTAACCAAATCTCTACGTCTGTCTCTATTTGTCGCTAGAGTAACACGTATTGAGGTTAATCGCTTGCCACACTGTTCCTCCCGATTGAGGTTATCCTCTTGCAACATTGTTGCCAGTGTTCAGTACCATGACGTCATCCCTCTCCACTTCCGCTTGTAGTTAGACAATCCCAATCGTTCTTCGCTCTATAGTCCCAAGCGTGTTAAATTTCCCAATTTAAAATCCCCCTTGTCGTCAGGGTACAAACACCCAAATGTATCATAGAAGTCACCTTGTCGCTAGGTTGTTCCCATTCACTACTAACCTCCAAACATTTTGTTATTTATTACTGATCTGTTTGAGAACATTATTTCATAGTTAAAAGCAAAATAATATACATTATAATATGCGTATGCCAAGACATTTATGGAATAATTTATCTGGTGTTTTTTTTAATGTCTTAGAACAATAACACCAAAGAAAATCTTCGCTATTGTTGTCTTCTTGAATTATTGTGAATTCTTAACAATTCATTCATCTGTGTAGCATTATTCTTGCAATAAATGATTTCACCAATTTACTTGTTTTACCAAGCTTTTTTGCCTCATTGGTCTAAGTTATATTCTAACTGATATACTGTTTTTTTTTGTACATGCCTTTATGAGATCAATTGGCATATCTCTATTGAAAAATCAGCTTGTGGGGATTAATTAAAGCTAATTATCTCTAAACACTATTAAGTAGATATATTTTAATCATTTCTAAAGTTCAGGATCATTTTTGCTTTGATAAAGTGGGCCGCTGATTGATCATTTTTCTCCCATGCCTTTCAATACGGTTGTCCCCTCTCTTTACAAATTCAAAGAGGTACCCTAAGTCTGGTTCTAGTTGACAAAGTGATGAAACGGCAAACAGGGAATTTGTATATTTCAAGATGCGCTGTGGTTGTGCGTCTGCTGTTGTTGTCGATCCTGCAATGATAATGTGTGCTTTTGTTAAATTTGTTCAGCCACATCAGAATGATGGGGTTATTTTCATACCAGAAAAACGGGTAAAATTCGTATGGCTTCAAAGAGAGCCTTATGACAATTGCTGTTTTCTGTGTAGTCGGATTTAAAGGCTGCTGTCATATGATACGTGCATTTTAATATAAATACATGTATAGCCACAGTTAAAACCCTAATATGTATTGTTTTTTTTAAAATATGTTTTGCTTTCATTTTGGATCTATCCTTAGTCCTTTCCCATATAACTGGTTTTGTTTGTTGGTCTTCTTTTTGTTTTGGTGCGTTTAGTCTTTCTTGTTGTAGTTATTGTTGTACTACTAATGTTAAAGATGACAATTCTGTCAAGAGAGGGAGGGAGAAGGAGTGTTAATATGCTGTGAAGTTCGGTTGAATATTAGACACAAAGACTTAAGACATCTCGATCTTTTTCAGCACCAAACCTCTACAAAAGTTACATCAAGCCTCGCCGTCAAACTATACAAAGATTACATCAAAACTAACCGTCAACCTCTGCAAAGATTACATCAAGCCTCAACGTCAATCTCTACAAAGATTACATCAAGCCTCACCGTCTACCTCTGCAAAGATTACATCAAAACTCACCGTCAGAAATGTGCGAAAATTTACTCGGGATATTAAAAAAATGTATCGGAATTTGGGTAAGGGAAACTATACATTTTGAGCATATTATGCCATCTTATAGAAAATGTAGCATCTAACAATATTTTGATTGATCGTATGACTTTATCTTTGCAGCAAAGATGTTACAGAACCATCAGGTTTTATCCCCGATATATGAATCTTTTTGCACAATATAATAGATATGAATTTATTGAGAGTTTTGTTGGAGACAAAATACGTCCAGGAAAATAGAAACAGATTATAAAACATGCTACTCATAAGTTCTAAAAGAGTGCTTTAACAATTTGTGTCACACTGACATTTCCTAAAGAAGATACAAAAATGTTAATATTTTTATTAAAAAACAATTCCAAGGCAAACTCCTAACACAGAAAGATAATTAAAGTTATTTACATCCCTTCCACACACTCTGATCACTGTTTCAATTTATATCATACAGGTTTGCAAGCACTGCAGCTATTCAGGATTTGGAAGACACGTGATCGCAGAAAACATGAAATACGTATCTCCTTGCACGTTTTCTATGACATAACATATTCCATATTACTTATTATATGCTCATGTTTTCTCCGTTAACTTTACGTTGTCATTCAATATTTTCCATAATGATCTCACGTGCAACTTCATACTGAACTCATATATGCCCAATAGTGTATTAGGAACTACTTCGTACAATCTCATTGTAGGCGCTTTATCCTTTGGTTGATTACATTTGTTTCTAAATGAACTAAAGCAGATGTTTCTTTGACTGTTACATACCAGCTGCTTTGCCACATTCCGCGTTAATGTTTTAGATACAATGTTTCGAATTTAGGATAGCTATAGACGTCAGACAGGGTCCTTACAAACAACATGCAAGTGACATATCATAAACTCCCTTCGTTAACCTGGTAAAAAGAATGAATTTCCTCAAAATGTACTTTCTTAGTTCTGCAAATCTGAATTACATGAGCCATGTCATGGGTTCTCAAGCTTGATTACACATTTCGAAATAGTACTGTAATTTCCACTATATTCCAAGTGAAATTACATGATCCATACTGCAATCAAAATGAAATAAACATTATATTCCATTGCGTAGTTCAATCATACTTTTCCCAAATTATGATTTCATTTATTCTATGACAGAACAGAAATCACTTGTAGATGTCAACATGCTTCTCTCTTACTGCTTCGAGGCAATTTATTTCATTTATAATTGTCACAGATAATCCAGTCCATAATCACAAAATTTCGAAGACTCGACAAAAATATCAAAATCTATTCATTCCAGATCAAATGGAAAAGTTATTGCAATGTGCATTCATTCCCAATATGACTCCAAATTTCTTTTAAGTAGACCAAAACGCCATATTTATGTCTAGCGCGTGATTTAGTTCAAACTTATATTTGAAGAGTTATATGCGCATTAATAATGTTGTTGTGTAATGATGAATCTGCTTTTGTGTATTTAGTTTGGAAAACAGAATACATTCATTTACTTTATTTCTTGTAATATATTTTTGTTTATATAATTAAGCCTGAGATATAATAAGAGAATGATCATGTAATAAAAAGTTTACTGAATTTGTATGGGAAAATATGAATTCGTTTTGTGGGATGGATGTACTGCACTCCCAAGGCGGTGCAGTATTAACATCCAAACAACTCATTCATATTTTCCATACAAATGCAGTAACCTGCAATTATTGTGCAAAATTAATGATGATGTTTTAAGTTGTTAAGTATTGGAAGATTTGACAGGATTACGCCTTATAGTACAATAAATGAAGTTCCCGCATATGAGAATCCCCAAAGAGAAGGTGCTTTTCTTAGAGACTTCTCTATTTTTTCCTATTACTTTTTACATTGGTTATATCCTTTTTGAATGTTTGTCTCTAAACAAGAGGAAATAAAGATTGATACGATATTGATACGCACTGAGAAAAGATCAGTTCATTCTCCGAAGCTATAATGGAGTTGAGATAATAATGCAAAAGAAGAAAACGATATTGACTCTATTGTTAGAGATAACAAAACAAAATCATTTTAGGAACGCCTGTTCCGTGTACTGATATCACATTATCAAAACGCTGCGGACATGACGATGATTACGTGTTCACGTTGCATATATGTCCCAGTGTGATGTCCTTTCGGACAGACATTAATATTTGCATCAATTTTCACGCAAGCATTCATTTAAGAAAATCTTAATCATTAATAAAATCATTAGGTGGCTGATAAAAAGGAAATGAAATTCTTTATCACTTTCAGTCTTTGATTAGTTTTAATATATCCGAAACGGGTTCATAAACTTACTACATCAATTTCATAAATTAGTTTCATGTGATGCGTTTAGATGATGTAGATAATAGTTACCTCAATATTATGAGGCCTAGATTAAGAATTGTTCTAAAGAATTACATTTCAACACAAGGAGCATCCCTGTAACTAATAATTAGGAAATTAAAGATGCAATAAAAAAAATATCGCCAATTAGGCCTAATTGCTCCAGTGTTTTTCTTCTCTTTCTCCTCGATATTATTTATTAACTAATTCTAAATGTTGCGTGTCAAACTATCCAAGATCTTTATAATTTGTTATACAAAAGAATATCAATGCAAGAGTTTAGGAGCTATATATCAATAAATGTTATCCTGCAATTTTATGTTGGAGCGAATTTAAAATCATGACAATTTACAATCGGTATCAAATTGGTACCAGTTCAAAAAATAAGATAGCACACTGTTTTCTCGACTTTGGAAAGGAAAAGGCTATGTATTGTAACAGTGAATACTATTTATTGTAACAGTGAATACTATTTAAGGCGCCTGGATGTGTATTTTGGAGTAGCTGGCATTTCATACAACATAAAATATACCTTCTGACATATATTTTAATACATTTGTAAAGTACGGGCAGAAGATATATAGGTAGATAGTTCGATAAGTGAGTCTTTTAATTTCCATAATGAGTTAGAATAATTCATCTAATTGCAATAACTAGGATAATATTTCGGAAGTGATATTACAGAAAATCACATATTTGAATGCATCATAGTTCAACAAAGCTTGCATTTTAAAACCTTTGGGGGTGAATTCCATCTAGACAAGCTGATTTGTTAGCTTTACTTTTGTGATAATATCCCCAAATATTATCAATTAATGTTATTAGGGAACATTGAAACTAACGTGATCTGATACACGTACATTCAAAACTAACGTGATCTGATACACGTAAATTCACCAAGGCGACAATTATCAATAGCAGGCTCTGTCCGCATATACCTATCAAGTATTTGGGAAATATTATTGTCAAACAATGAGATTTAGTTGCTTTGGAATATCGCGATCGTCAGTTTTTCTGGTGCCATTAAATTTAATTTAGGCATGGAAGTACTGCTAATCAATTATGGTAGGTACTTCCAGAAGAATATGTTATCAGAGTAAGATGCAATGGCATATTTGAAAAGGAGCACTTATCTTTTATTATGAGGGTTTCAGCTTTGTTCTTTAATAAACGATTAATTTTTTTTTAACTCGACGCTTACGATAGTAGTCTTGTTTACGTTCAGCCTCAGATTTCACTACCGTACAAATTTGATTGTTTTGATCGAGTTACTCCTTAGACTAGTTTAGGATATTATTATAACAGAAATTCAAGATCGATAGGTCAGGACACTTGAAAGAAAATTGATGTCATGCTAATGTTCAAGCTTTGATATTGCACTTACGAGTATGCATTGTCCTTCTTTACGCCCTACCACTTAAGATTCGAACAAAATTAATAATGTCCACAAATTGCAGTGTAGCAATTGTATAACGATGTCTAGCACTGGGGCATCATGCCGCAGACATGTAGCATAAAGTCCCACCCAGTCACATTATCCTGACACCAGGTCGACCAGTCCTAACACTAACCTATTAATGCTGAGCGCCAAGCGAGGCAGCTGTTAGTACCATTTTTGTATGTTGTTGGTTTGACTCGGCCGGTGATCGAACCCAAGAAGTCCCGCTTTCGAGGCGGATGCTCTAACCACAAGGCAGTGTGGACATTTTCATTCTTTGCATACCTGTGTGACATAAAGAAATTATTTCACATGGATTGGTGTTTATATAAGAACAGAAATCAGTATATAGGACTTCCATAATGAATGCGTGACTTTTAAAGTTAAAATGCGTCTAAATTGCTTTCGAATCGATCAATCCACGATGAAAATATAAGGAAGTTCTGTGGGGAGACATCCCAGGCAACGTTCCCTCTAAGCAAATGGTAGATGTGCGCGCAACGCTCGCTGCATTGTGCAAGCATTACGGAGACTTGCAATCTTTAATGTTGGATTGACAAAGTAGCTGCGCAGAGATGTCTGAGTAGCTGCGCGCGCTCGAGCGCGAGCAGCTTAGAGGGAACGTTGATCCCAGGTATAGAATAAGGGAGCGAAGCCCTCAGAAAGTCATGCATTTAAATGTAATGAAAACTTACTATATGAAATTCTCCGGTTATTTCGAGCTCATTTGTACCGTGGTCAGGACTGGGGTTGGGGTGGAGTGGGAGAAGGGACAATTCTGCAATGAGGCATGACGTTTGCACTGGTCCAATAACTTACATTACGTAATTATTACATAATTACAATTTCTGTGAGAAATCAGCAAATAATTTGTATTGGATATGAACCCACAAAAATATCTAATAAAAGTAAAAAGAAAGCTGTTTCGATTTTCTGAAAATTTAAATTATATCATTCACCATGCATTATCGTATGGTACAACTGTTGTAACGAGTTTTTGTCTTCGCTCACGTGATTATGATTTATTATAAATTTCAGATCGCTTGGAATGAGATCTATTTAATCAATTTATTTCTAGATTTGATATCAGATTTGTCTGTTTGATCATTGTGGATATCTCTTGTAAAAGCCTATCAAAATCAGTAGGGAAATCACACACTCTACATTTGCGTGACCGCAAAGATGAAAAATGCATACCAACGTAACACAAAACATATTTGACTTCATGCATTTTTGGAGGGCCTACCTCAGGGGTCCATGTTCCTCCCAAGATAAAGATTGACTACTACTATATTTCCATTTCGACCGATTTATTAATTAATATCGATAATCACAATAATACCAGTACATTGTTGAAAGTGCCTTTGGCAACTTTGGTGGAAATTTTACAATTACAACATCTCCAGCTTACAATAAAATTTGCTTTCTCTTCTGCTGCGCTATATCTGTCACGTTGCATTACTGAACTTTAAAGACACTTTTCTCTGAGGATTGTTACGTAGAAGGATAATTCAATTCAAATTAGATACCTAGAGTTTGTTTTACCAAACTATATTTTCAACAACAAGTTATACACACGCTAGTGAACTTTTAAAATAATACTGGTAAAAATAAGTCTCAAAACCATCGTCTTTGGCGAGTTGAAAATGATCAATCTTTATCAGTAATATTGGTATCACACACGTGTTTAGTTTCTAGTATGTTCACAATGAACATGACGATCAAATATTAGTACAGCCAGATGGGGTAGAGTTCAAAAAGAGGATGCAATTTTTAATGATAATGAATATTCCTCAAATGGTAAATTAATAATTTTAAAACAGCAGTCATAGCAAATTGAAAAGAATGCACTGGAAAAAGTCAGATATTATTATATAAATGTAATTTTTCGAAAATACTAGATCTGGAATGATCAAAGAAAATGACCAATTATTTTCATCAACTGTCGCACGAAGAAATGTTCTGCAAGTGTAGGTCCCATTTTTCTCAAGTTTTCTGCCTGTGGATATGACCAAGAACATAGTCATTATATTCTATATCATTTCCGTATCGTCACAACATGGACGAGCCTTGTCGGAAAACTACCAACTGCAGGAAAGCAATCTTCAACTGTAAAACTGTTGCGGAAATTCATTTTATTTTTGGACCAGATACCACATCACGTGGACATTGGTTAGAGGAACGATACTGGTTAACTCACTGTGAGGAACGAAAGGTTATGGATCAACGGGTCAGGTTCTTCACGGATCTTTCGGCAGGTCGTTCTTTCGCCATCTGTTATAATGCAAACAACATGGAAGATACCAAAGCTAAAATGGTAGCCATTGTAAATAAAATGGACACGAAATTACGATGACAACAATTTCTGAATCACAACATTTCTGTAAAAGTAAAGTTTTTGTCTTATCCATGAATATATGTTTGCATGAAAAAGATCCCGCAATAATGCAGTCTTAGACAACGTGCCCTTTCATTGAAATATGCTTCGTTTAATTGTGTTTCGTTCTTAGCATGTCATCAATTTTATTGATATTTTTAAAACCTAATTAATGTATATATGTTAAAATCAACAGCTGAATTCTGTTTGTAACACGGTTAAAAATGTTGTGACATAAAATACACGATCTGTTCTTCGTGATGATTTACTTAGATCGGAATTGCACATCTGGCATTTTATAAAGGTCTTATCGTAGTTTGAGGTCGAAAAGATTCATTGATAAGAAGAACACCATCAATTACACAAATAATTACGACGAGAAATCTACATAATTTTATGTGATGTTGTCCAGTTTAATACAATCAGAAAAGTGAGATATGTCATACAAATTATTATTTAGTATCGTTCACAGGATGAACCGGCAGTAGATCTTTTGAAGGTAAAATAATCTGCTGACCCTAGTGTTAAAACATATTGTTGTTATGCTTGGAGGAAAGCGATAAAGTTGACACAGTTTATGATCAAAGAATATATCTATCCACGTGAGAAGGTTCTGTGTGTGTGTGTGTGTGTACTTGATTTGGATAATATTTAGCACGATTTCATTTGAGGGAAGGACATTAAACGCCGCACTCATCTATCTATCTATCTATCTATCTATCTATCTATCTATCTATCTATATATATATATATATATATATATATATATATATATATATATATATATATATATATATATATATATATATATATATATATATATATATATATATATATATAACGTAAATAACAGTATTCCTATACTAAATTTGTATCTGGGTTTATTTAACTAAATAACATTCTCGACATTTACTAACGTTCTTCTGATATGCTCTCTATTTTGCATGTAATAGGTAAGCACCATGAAGAAGTCAAGCAAAAAATCCCGAAAGGAAACAATGGTTCCATATAGCCTTCTTAACCGCTGTCATGTGTACCAAAATATTAGGATTTTCTTTCTCATTTTGCGATATAGGAAAGAATGGTAAAATGTGTATGTGCAGTCCTTAAAGCCAATAAGAATTTCTGAAACTTTTAAATTATTTGTTTGATCATTAAAGATTAAATGACCATTAACAATTCACTTATAAATAAGTATTACTGTTTAAAATTTGAAATATATGTATTTAATTGATTGTTGAAATACCATCAACTATGTTTTTTTAATGCATGCTTATATTATGTGGATAAATTCTTCCCATGTCGAGGTGAAAACTTATTTGGGAAGTACTCTAATGATTACCTCAGAGTCCGTTACAGTTATTCAAAACTCATCGGAAAGAGACTTGCACATTCCGTTTGGTCATCCAGTATTTTATGCAAATGTTTTTGATGTTACTAGGTTCCAAAGCTTGTATAGTTTATTCAGTTGCATAGAAATGTGTTGATGCCAGAGTTGTTAAGCTCGTATTTAATTTCATGGAAATGTGTTGATGTTCGAGTTGTTATGCAATTTAGCGTTTTAATTTCATAGTTATTAATTCATTGGTAGATTTGATTCCTTGCGATCCAAAAGTTTCATATGTGTACAATTTTAAAGGGTTATATGAAATAAATAGGAAAAAATTCTTTTGTCTGTTAAGACGATAGCGATTATCGTGAGTTAAATACCTAATTATATTTTAATTTTTAATGTTAAACATATGTATAGGATTAGGATTTGTGAATGTTATGCAATAGTAGACTACTGATAGGCAGTTGATCAACGAGTTCAAGTCTATTGATAAAGATGAATTAGGTTATGATGGGACATAATTAGCGAAAAATTTGTAGAGCGGTGTCTCAGGGAATACAAAGAACAGCAGGTGGCAGAGAACGAGACAATTAGGCAGAAATATATTAGATATATCGTCGAGAAAAAAAAGATTTAGACAAACCGAAGAGAATAAATTAGACAAGCAAAAAAAAAAAAAAAAAAGAATCAATAAGCTGAGAGGAAAACAAGAGAAAGAGAAATCGAGTTAGCCAGATTGCAGGCCGAAGAAAGAGCCAGGCAGAGAGAACATGCGTTAGCCATGGAGAGACTAAGGATCGAAGCGGATTCAAGGAGGGGTGAAGAACTGAATGAACATTCAGGATCCATAAGCAAGAGATCAGAGGATACACTATCTTCCTGATAACCATGCCTGTGTTTAACGACAGAGACGAAATCATCGATAACTGTTTATCTCTGTTTGAAACGTTTGCTTTAATCCATCACATACCCAAATAATAGTGGGATATTAATATCTCTGCATGTGTGAAAAAAGCTGCCGATAATGTCTATCATGATATGGCTAAAGGAGATGATTGCGACGCTCTCACGAAAGCGCTGTTAAGGCACTACGAGTTGTAAGCCAAAAGTTTTCTCAACTTGTCACAGAGTCGTCTAAGCAAACACGGATGCACACCTAAAATTTCCTACTCGTGTCTGCGTCCATTTCGATAAATGGAATAAAATAGCAGGCACTGCGTTCAGTTACGAAGGCATACAGGAGGAAATCTTGAAAGAAGACGTTCTCAGTACGTTTCGGGACGATCTAATCGTATTGTTAGCGTAGCGTGATTTTACGACCTTAGAAGACATCGGTGTGATGACCGAGCGATATGAGAGTGCACACTCTCGTCCAACCACCTGGGGTGTCATCAGGGATCGAACTAGCGTCACTCACTTTAGGAAGGTTAACGGGTGGTCACTTCATAGTCGGAATGGCCAAAAGAGTGGGAGGCTAGGGGCTAAAATAATTCCAGCTGTGATGATTTCCGTAGCCTAGGAAAGACTCAATTGGCAGATAAGGGTAACCCTGGTAAGAAAACTGACGTTTTATGCTACAGCTACAACCAACATGACCATATTCTCAACGACTGCAGGGAACATCGTTCTACGATAAATTTAGGGATCTCAGGCACTGATAAAAGGTGTAAACCAGTACATGGTAAATGAAGATAAGGCAAAGAAGTGTAAACACCGGCTGTAGGAACCTTGCCTTGGTGGATATCAGTGTCAAATCTGCTGATTTTACAGGTGGGACAGTGGAAGTCCTTTTTACTAATAGGACTAAAGATTATAATCCCGGTTGTCTAAATCGACCTTGATTCGCCGTATGTGAAAGGGCGAATTCAATCCGCGTGCTTGTAAAGATTGTCGAACGACGTAAATTTAGGATGTAGGTATGTGTTGCCACAGCTTAATCCTATGACGTTTACACATGTACACGTCGGGTCCGTAGAGACGAGGTCTATGAAGCGAAGGTCATGGTCGAAACAGCTTCACCCCTCAACTTCGCCTATAGACAACGTGCTTCCTGCTAGACTTCAACAGGAAGATTCTACCCTTAAAAATATACGCGAGTATACAAAAGAGAAGTCCGTGAGGAATTCACCAAACGGTAAGTTACATTTCGCGCTGAAACTGGTATCTTGTTTCCATACGGTAGGAATGGATCCGAGAAGTATAGGAAAGTGTCTTACCTAGTAGATCGAAAGAAAAAGTGCCACATGAGTATCTAGACGGTTGTCACAAGGTCGTGGCAAAGATGAGAGATAGGTTAGTAAGGAAACTCCATTGACCAGGTCTACATTGGGATGTAATGAGGTTGTGTCTGTCGTGGCCCCATAAGACATCACAGTGCCATGTGCCACTAAGAACCACCACTGTGATCGACGAACCTATCACGAGGGTGGCGATGGACTAGATAGGTCCGTTAAAGCCTGCGTCAGAAAGATTACACTACACGATATCCATTGTCTTGAGAAACATTTATTCATTTACGGTGGGTGAGGTTTTGTTAGTAGTTTGATCCAGAGTTGGTGTTCCTGAAGAGATATTAACTGAAAAAGGCACGCAGTGTGTTAACCTGGTGATGGAAAAAATTAACAGTTTAATTTCCATTAGGCTCCTGACTACTACCCAGTATCACCCCAGTGCAACGATCTGGTAGAGCGTTTCAATGCAACTTTGAAACAACCTGTGAAGTTGTGCGAAGGTCGATCCAAGGATTGGGATCGATGCCATCCCGCAATACTTTTTCGCGCACCGCAAAGTATCCAAGCTAGTCTCGGATTTTCACCTGTCGAACTAGTTTTTGGAAGGATGGTGAGGGGACCCATGGCTGTATTGAAATGGTTATGGGCGGATGACAAAGCATTCGAAGGAGTACGAAGAATCAATCAGTATGTTTTTGATCTCCGTAACAAGCTGGATGAAGTTTGAAACTTGGCCCAGAAAAATCTGTGCGACGCACGGGTACGTCAAGTTAAGTACTACGACAGAATGGCGAATGAACAGAAGTTTCAAGTAGGTGACAATGTGCTGTTGTTGTTACCGTTAGAGCACAACAAACTCCAAGTATCCTGGAGGAGACTGTTCGTTGTAACAGAAATGAAGGGTGGACAGAACCACCGTATCCATGTTGTACCACGTTAATTTTCTTAAAATGTATCGGAAAAGGTAGGCCCCCACTGAGTTCGTGGTTGCTACAATTGTAACTCAAGAACCCGACGACAACAGAGGAGTGGATGAAGTACTTCCTAGTTGTCATTTGACGAGACATGAGACGTAATGTTAACATCAGAACAACGTGAAGTGGTGGAGGAGATACTAAATGACTACTCAAGTATCTTGACAGAAAGACCAGGCATGGCGGACTTGGAGGTGTTCAGATTGAAGTTGCTGCATGAAACGCCTGTGAAACTGAAACTTTATCCACTAGATTAAGAGAAGTTATAATCTGTACCAGACGAAATTAGAACTATACTTGACTTAGGAGTCATTAAACCAACTGAATCTGCATATAGTTCTGCGGTTGTTTTGGTACAGAAGACGGATGGGGGTCCCCGCTTTTGTGTCAGCTTTTTGAAGCAGGATCATATAATTTCAGGACGAAATGTAACTGCATCCTTAGTCAATATTTGTCTGCGTAACCAATGCCAAATATGTTTCTAAAATAGACTTGTCCAAGTGACATTGTCAAATTCCAGTTCGTAAGGAAGACCGTTCAAAACTTGCTTTTGCGACAGCAGATGTGACATACCAATTGATATTCATGCCGTTCGTGGTCCAGAATGCAACCAGCACTTTCACCCGAATGATGAGGAAAATGTTAGCACCGTTAAGAGGGACCGGAATTTCAAATGTCATTTGTTAATAACTAGTGGAAGCCATCTTAAAGAAAACATTGGAATTGTTATTGTGTGATTTAATTGTGATTGGATGGCTGAAACATTTAAGTCGCTAGCATCAAAACAATTCTTTTGAATACTTCATGTTATTTCCCCATACAGGAAAGTATTTATTAATGTCTGAGTCTCTAACAAGTCCAACGACATCAGTTATGATAAAAAGTGAGCTATTTTAAAAAATGCTCATTGCATTTTGTAAGCATAGCAACCAATCTTATGCTGAATGACAGGAACATGAAACTAGCCAGAATTATTTCTGAGATGTCAACAATACATTTTAGTTATCTTATTAAATTATATGGAAATGTGTTGATCCTAACTTTGTAATGCAATTCTCTTTTTAATTTTACAATTATTGGTTCATTGGTAGAATTAATTGCATGCGATCCAAATTTTCATATGTGTAGGATTTCAAAGGGTTAAATGAAATAAATATGAAATAATATCCTTTGTCTGTTAGGACGATACTGAGTATTGTGAGTTAACGATATTTATCAAATTGTATTTAATTTTGTTGTGTTAAATAATCCTGTAGAGTTAGGATTTGTGAAAATTATGCAATAGCAATCGAACATATAGTACCATAAGGTAATTTTCGATAGACTCCTCAAGTGGTAATTTATGACCTGTCGTTATGAAGCGAGGGTAAGTTACTACTATATTTAAGTCAGAGTTTACGCAGTACTTGGATAGATATTGTGTTCTGAGTAATGTAATTGAAAGAATGTTATGTTCATCTAGAAAGTGGTACATATAGAGATTTAGAGATAATTTTTTTCCTTTTAAGGAAACAGCCTTCCGAGAGAGTGAGTGAGGCGAGACAGTCCGAAGACGGAAGTAGAGAAAAAAAGGAGAAGTGACGAGTTTAGAAAGGGATGAGGTGGTCTGAATAGAAACACTCGAGACACTATGAACGTTGGAACACGGTTGGGAGAGGAAGGTGATGCAATCAGTCGTGCCATTGCGCTCTTTTCACCACTCGTTATGATGATGAAATAAATCCAAATTAGACACTGCATATACATGATGTTGATATAACCTGAGTTGAATTTAAATTACCACTTCACTATTAAATTGTTTTATTAAATTGTTTTCATTTTTTTCTTAGCGGGGCTCGTATTGCATTATTTCTTTCTAATAAGCTTACCCATTTCTCTGTTGAAGTTCTATCTATTCACTCAAACTAGATCATAATATCTTTTGAGGTAATTCCCTAGATAACGTATGCATGTATGTATGTATGTATGTATGTATGTATGTATGTATGTATGTATGTATGTATGTATGTATGTATGTATGTATGTATGTATGTATGTATGTTGTTACGGCTATTGGATTTAATTTATTTTTTTTTTAAATGTTAAATCCAAATTTGTTATTTTGCCTTTAAAATGAATTGATTGGGAGATTTTTTCTAGAATGTTCAGGCTGACTTAGATTCTCTAATTGTAAACAAGTTTTGACCTTGGCTTGTTTGACCTAAATCCTGACCTTGCTTTAGACATTGTCAACAAGCCTCTAAATCTATTGGTCAATTTCAAGGACAACACTTTTATTGAGGGTGGGAAGTGAATGATTTCCTTCTAGAACATTTCATTATTACGTGACTAGGTGAAGGTAAACACCTCCTCTGACCTTCTATCAATTTCTAGAAAAGCGCGTGATTACTTGTTTACTTCAGAGAAACAATATATATAGCTGTGTTTTAGAAGCTAACTTTAGTAGAATCTTTGGGCTGTAAGTTATTGGTTGTGTAATTCATGTTTGAGTTATAATTTTTATTATTCTTGTTTTGGACTTTGTGTCAATACATTGAAGAAAGAGGATTTATTATCTATTTGGAGGAGAAAACATGTGCTCATAATTCATGTGGATGATAAATTAAACAAGAACTGACGTGACATTGTCAGCCATTTTGGATTACATCGTCAAGATTCGAACCTGGAACTATTAGAACATTTATTTATCAGGACTTGAAATTCCATTAGTGGATTATTTTGTGAATTCTATATTTGTTGGATTTGATTCTCTAAAACCGTAAGTTTATTTATTTTATGAAAATAATTGTACTTAATAAAATCATTGTTAAAGTTATACAAGCTTGTTAGTTTTCACTGTTTCTGTGTTGCTGCTTATTCGAGCCTAAGCATGTAACAATGTATGTATGTATGTATGTATGTATGTATGTATGTATGTATGTATGTATGTATGTATGTATGTATGTATGTATGTATGTATGTGTGTGTGTGTGTGTGTGTGTGTGTGTGTGTGTGTGTGAGTGTGTGTGTGTGTGAATGACTAACTTTCTTTATTTCCTCATCAGAAGAAATTCAATTAATTTTTCGTAAATACATAAAAGTTAGGAACATGGCTTGTCATTAAAGAATCTAGAGTACACTATATAGCAACAAAAGTAAAGAGAACGCAATATTATAAATTTTAATAATATAGGTGGATATCATGAATTTAATTGTTTGAGTTCTAACAGTCAATTTTAGAATTTGTATCTAGAATCAAGATTTGCCTGACACTTAAGAAACCGTTCAGATCGATATGTGATCTATCAAATATATTGCCTAATCTTGGACTATGTTAAGAATAATAATACACCAGGCTGATATAAGATCCACATGAAATATAATCATTATTAGCGAATCGGCAATTAATAAAATTCAGATAGGACGTAACTGTAACATTTACCAAATTGCCATACCTTTCTGGTAGAATTGGTAAATCAGGTTTACATCTACTCAGTTACCTATACAAAACAAAACTTTTAAAACGATGAGAAACAATATGCTGCGAGGACAAATTTTACCCAACATGTTGGTGACCGTTATAAAACTTAGCCCTGCATATCTCCCCATTTACATTCAGTAGAACGTGTGCGACGACAGCCGTTAAATAAAATTTATTTCAGGCTCAAGCCTACCAATAAAGGCAATTTACCCATACGAAAGTTTTCTCTAAACATTCATTATGTGCGCAAAAACATAGGATATTTAATATACCGCTACAATTCCGCTCGTACAATAATTCATTGCCTTTGTGAAAAATGTACATTTTTACAAAGTTTTGGTTTCCATCGTCGCTTTCACACACAAAAAAAAACACCAAAAAAACCCCCGCTAATTTAGAGCACTTTTCTTAAAGACATGAGCCACCGAGGTCAGTGGTGTCAATATTTTCATGAGTAAAACTAGTTATCAAATGTAAGAAGCGTAACTCCATGCTCACTAACCTACAAACATTTATACAAGTATAATTTCTGGCTCGGAAGATGTCTAAGTTGAAAGAGCATAACTCTTGGCGAAGTGTTTCTCTTTTTTAATACCAGAAGTGTTTCCCTTTTTTAATCATAGAAACTTACCTCAGTGATTGTCACGTTTTTATGAGAGTAACACTGCCCAGTGGTCACTGAAATAGTTGAAATAAAAAGAGTCAACAGACAAGATTAATAATAGTTCGCGAGTCACGCGTCACAGAAAAAAAAAATAATACAGGATCAAGCTCCTATCCCGCCAGTTTTAGTGACACCCAATTAATTGCATAATAACGTACGAAAATGCAATATAGGTAAATCAAGGAATCCAGATTTTTAAAACAAACAAGTAACAAACCTCTCTTCTCTCCTGTAACCCTCTTTAATGTACCAGTTGATAAATAATTAGAAAAGGAATTTCACGATATAAGAAGATTCACTACACAGTAAATGCGCATTTTGAATACAGGTCACTCAACGTAATTGATATTTAATCTTTTAATCTTCATAACGATGAGTTAATTACCATATGAGGAAGAATATTATATGAAAATTTGGCAAAGTCAATTAAACAGGACAATATGTATGGCAACATCAGGATGGGGAATATATTTTGGGCATTTAGCAGGTAAAAGTAATAAAATCAATACATAGGATTAAAATAAACTTTTAGATAAATAAAATAATATCTATACTGAATATAACTATGGTTTAATAAGATATGTACCCCTACCCCACCCTACAAGCTCCAACAACAATATATAAGCAATTTGAGAAGGTATTTAAGAACGTTAAGATTCGTAGTAAATCTAATTGGAGATATGTTGTTGGAAGACAGTACGTATCGTATTACTAATGTGTATATAGTACATAGCAATGTGTTTTGTTGCTTGCTAGCATTCAAGTATTTGATGACGTACATGTAACAGCTGAATATTGGAGAGAAAAATATCAGTTGAGGAAATTACTTTGAAAACATGAGATATTTTTTTCTCTTTTTCAAAACATCAACATACATACAAATGAATGAATATTACAGCTAAACCAGTCTAAGATCATATGTGCTGTCAATTGTTATAAGATTCCAGAAAGATGTCTTCGATATGTAATAAAATGTACAATCCAACGCTGTCGATAAAGGGTTCCACTTTTCAGAAATAGCACACGGCCTCGTAGAATCAAGTATGTGTGTGCAGAAGTGGGAAATATATGGAATATTAAATGAAGGTATTATGGGCTTGAAGATACAGACGACTAGTAAGAAACTTTAGTTATTAAATTAATACTAAACAAATACATGTATATACCAATTACTAGCGGCGATAATTTATTTTATTTTCAATGAACTGAAATTTTGATATTGAAACAAATTATTATATGCATCAAAGTGAAACCTTGCGGAACTCTAATCCAACATTGTACTTAAAAAATATTAAACAAAACATATATATGAACTGGACAACGCTGTTTCGTCCAAGCAGTTCATTTTACAAATTATATTATTGAAGTTTATGAACTCCGATGTTTTTGGAGTGAAAACAGTATGCTAATTTTAGACCGTAAGCGACTCGCAGAAGCGAAGTTAAGCACGCGACAAATTATTAGCTATTTTAACATTAGTGTACCACGCCAAAACATAATGAAACTGTGTGAGTCTGCCATTGATTGCTCATGAACCATTGGATATTTCTTAAGGTTTATCGTACCACTTTGGTCATTATAATTTCTATCTCGGCCATACGGCTTTAAATAAACACATTAAAAATATGCAGTCAAATTTTCAATATTAAAGGAATGACAATGCAAATAAAAAAATATTGCTTATATTTTTTTCTTTCCATATCATTCCGTACTTTTTATATTTTCATCTTGTTTTCTCTTTTCTGACACATTTGCTAAACCACCCATCTTCTCTATCAGCTATAGCCACGTGTGTCTGAAGTTTTGCAAAAAGTAAATATACATGAAGAAGGTAATTGCTAATTAAGGAAATATTTAATAAACTACCACTATATTCAAAGTATCTACTTTTTGTCTGTTTCAATATTCATTGAAAAAATTCTGAATAGTCCCATACATTTTGATTTACGCCTTAAACATATAGTTGTAATGTTGAGGTAATATAATTTATAAATACTTGATTGAAACGATTCATATCCGCTGCACATGTTTCTGAGATCTATCTAACTATACACAATATGTTAGATGTAATGGTCATACAATTTCATATACCCAATATTTGTACGCACATGACTAGATATGCGTGGGAGGGGTTAATCAGACAACGCGGTTATCTTTTAAGACCTGCAGAGCTGTTCATTTTCATTTTATTCAACTGGGGATGAATGCTCAAATTGTGTCTGATTTTCTTTTCCCACATGACAACGATTTGTTTATAGATAGATAAGAAATGTAATGAAAATATGGACCAGTTTGTGAATAAAGGGACTACGAACTTCGGGTGACACGTATTCGTAATCAGATGCACGAGATAAGGAGACTGTACATCATCGCATGAAGCGCTTATTGTTATGCATTAAGCCTGTGCCTCCAGTTATGCATATTGCAGACGATCAGTCTTCAAATCTAGGCCAAATTAAATATGTCTAATTAAATATGTCTAATTATTAGAATGAACATATAATCCAGCTAGAATTAATACGAAATATCCTTAGTTGTGTGTGGTTCTTCTATCAGGCAGGTTAATGGCGTTACGTCATAGAGACCTTTCGCATAAGGGCAAGAAGGTATTCTTCGCCAATGTATTGGAAATGTTTTTGCACTGCGTTGAATATTCATCTCTTGAATGAAGATTCAAAGCTTAATTTTAATTTCAAATCGTTGTTAAGAAAATTGCATTTGCTGCTAAAATACTTCTTTGCTCATAACGCAGTAAATCACGGTTGAAATTAGTCAAACGGATCACACTTTTGATTGTGTGCCGATAGCTGTCATTAGCTGTTATCATAACCACCTAGGATATTTACAAAAACAATGATTGACCGTGAAACTGCGAATACATCGAACTGTTTTGTTTCTTTTAAATCTAATCGTACAAAAGTCGGTATAATCCAAATAGATTGTGATTATTTTGGTGAAAGTAAATGTCTCGCTAAAAATATGTATGATCGATGGTGGTGTACTGGGTAAATTACTGCGTCGACATATATTTGAGATATATTTTTGATCTCGCACAAATAACCGATATTGCCTTAGTGTAAGAGATACGTGAATATAAAACACAAATCGAATTTTTTTTAGGTTGAACCAATATGCTGACAATACTCGTTACCATACCCTTGTGTTGAGAGATGGCATAGTATGTAGTTAGTGAATACAAATTGAGTTCAAACGAATTAGGGACAGTAGTGCAACACGAAGCCTAGTTAGTTGACTGACTACTCGGGATGTAATTGTTTTACGAATTTAAAAGAAACTCATCCTAAAATGTTGTCTCCAAACTATTTGTGTCTGTTTTGTAACCCATTTACGCTCTTTTCTTTGCTAATGAAATTAGGCGGAACAAAGATCTTCGGCATTTCTTCACCAGCGCAACTGATTCGACGGCTATCTTAATATTTGCATAATTGATTAAACCTGCAGTGTGGAAGCTCTGCATATATACTCGCTGTTATAAATGATTTCAAATGTATTGTCATTAAAACAATTAAAGTATTAACTGAAGTTCATGTGACATGTGTATTACATTTTATAATAGTATTTTACTACTATGAAAGTGAAATCCCTTGTCTATATTAATCAGATACATAGGCCAAATATTTTCATCAATAAAAGGTTTAGTGTTGTATACTCATTGCTAAAATTTGATTCTATCTGATTTAAAACCTAAGTGGTATCGCGTCTTTCGTTATCATGCATGAAATGCAATCATCTACACTACATACATACATACATACATGCATGCATACATACATACATACATACATACATACATACATACATACATACATACATACATACATACATACATACATACATACATACAAACATACATACATGCTATGTTTTTTCTTAATTCGTTAAGAGTACGTATGACTTTATTATGCAAGCGAAAATCATAATATTGATTTAAGGAAATTTGGCACGATGTTCTTTTGTCTTCTTTTATCAAGCGGGAGACACTGAGCTATGCTTGACATCAATACATTTAAATGACCATGTGTGCACGTGTGGCTCGTGGTAGCAAAACAGACCTTAGTCCTTTGACATTTTTCATAGATGATATCGACTCAAGAAAATCCTGACACCGATTTGTTTGAATCAAATCCTAGAAATCGAGTGTGAAAATAGGTAGCAAATCCAAAAGCTAACATTTCTGTTAATGATCTCAAGAAATAATTGTCCTTCATGAAAGGGGTAATTATGGTTTCCAGTTAAGAAAACCTTGCGATCTTGAAATGGAGTCTACGTCGGTATTGTTATAACACATAAGATATATCCAATTTACATTAGGCAAATAACATGGGTAATTTTGGGTGTTTCATAGTTTAGTTGCAACAAACCTTTCCTAAATAGCGATTGTTCTTTTACTATGGTAACAACGCTGTCAACAAGTAAGCATTGTTTTGAATGTTTGCATAAGAAATCATTGACGTCGTATCTGTAGCAAGCCAAATGAATCAAACTGCCTTTCCTGCAAGTAATGATTGCGTATAGACTGTATTCACATATATTCTTTTGACACTTCATTAGCAAGATAATCAAATTCATTATACTGAGAATATACTTGCAGTTGAAATGTATTATACACAATCAGAATATATAAGTATATATGGTTTAATATAACCAAACATACTTGCACATTAATTTCCTATGATAAAATATAAATATAACTGATTGTTTTACCCACACTTTTGCAGAAAACACGAGACTAAGATAGATATACTGTGCATCGGTCCGTCATAAGATTCAAAATTGCGTTAAAGTGAAATCTTACTCTATTACAATTAAGACTAATTGCCCAGAAATATAATGTGCGGTGGTGATTGGAAAAACAAGCTCTGGAAACAACACCCCCAACTGCACCTTAAAAGTCCAACCATTTTTAAGTATTTCACCTTGAATATTGGAAGAAATAAATTATAAATGTTACCCAAGACTCTGTTAGAACTATCTTTGTTTAACCTATCATGGATCATCTTTGGTAGATCAATACAAGTTCAGATTTATATTTCTTCTTTATCTATTATATAATGATGCTGATTATTTTACCTTTTAGTTTGTACCCTAGTCTGAACAACCAGACTGGTATATTGTTGCCACTCCGATAATGCTGTTCTATAAATGTTAAAACATTTATGTAATCTTTCCTTTAATTAGCTTTCATTTGAGTATTTTAGACAAGTGTATTACTATTAAACGGGGAAGCATATGAAACTATTGAGATGGGGACTGAAGTATGTTGGACAGAGACCCCAGTGTGTGCCACGGCCTCTGAAACCCCATAAATGTGTGCAAGTTTTCAGGGCATACATTTAACTATCTAACTATGAAGAAAACTTAATCTATGAGATGTTATCATTACTTTGCGATTATGGGAGAGGGGGCATGGGGGATGTGCTCTCGCCCCGGCCTGATCCTGTTACATATGTCTTATATATGACGCATTTTATGTGTCATTTATTCTAATTAGTCTAATATGCTGATCTCACCGAAATAATAGCATGAAATATTTGTTGACAAAAATAACGGTATAAATAATACATCCTTTCACAAAATTGTCTGGGATTGACTATGCATGGTGTTGCTCAGGATCGCCCGTAAAGAAATACACCTTTTGTGTTTGTTTTCTTCTGCGTGAGGATCACGCTGCTTCTTAAATCTAATGAAATTTATATTGCTTTATTTAAGAAGCAGTTAAACATATTACTACATTTAACAAATCCAGAAACTTTTAATAATATATTTAACAAATAACGAAACTTGCATTAATATATTTAACAAAGAAAAACTATATTAGTGTATTTAACAAGTCAGGAAACGTGTATTGTTATATTTAGCAAATAGGGAGACAAGTAAGATTTATTGCTATATTTAACAAATAGGGAGACAAGTAAGTTTTATTGCTATATTTAACAAATAGGGAGACAAGTAAGTTGTATTGCAATATTTAACAAATAGGGAGACAAGTAAGTTTTATTGCTATATTTAACAAATAGGGAGACAAGTAAGTTGTATTGCTATATTTAACAAATAGGGAGACAAGTAAGTTTTATTGCTATATTTAACAAATAGGGAGACAAGTAAGTTTTATTGCTATATTTAACAAATAGGGAGACAAGTAAGTTTTATTGCTATATTTAACAAATAGGGAGACAAGTAAGTTTTATTATCATATTAACAAATTGACAACTTTTAGTCATAAGACATAACATAAATTAAAATTCATGTTCTTGCGAAGTAAATAAGAAAATATTTTCCGCAATCAAATAAATCGTTATCCGCCCTCTCACTAAGATAAAAAAGAACAGTTTTAATAGGAAATACGTATAATATTATAATGAAACGGGTTTTTAAAGTTGAATTCATGCGACAAAAAAAATTGCTAATAATGTAATGTCAAACATGATAAGAAACAATACAGGCTGTTTAGATCAACTTAACGAAAAACAAATACATAAAAGATATGTGGGTCGATAAATTTATTAATGAATCCATTGAAAAATATAGATAAAACAGTTAAAAGCGCAGGACTTCATATTTTAGAAATAAATAAATTAATTGCGTCTTTTCTGATCAAAGAGCTTAACTTTACGATGTTGATAACATTATATCAACTCTGAGAAAATTTTATTCATAGTTCATCTGATTTTGCGATAATAAAAAGTTAAATTAAATTTTCCTGGGGTAATTATTAAATGTATGTTTTATGCTCCAACGCATGATAATAAAGAGAACATTTTTATTCTGAATCTGTCTAAAGAATGCAATCGTTTTGACTCTGTAACCGTGATGCTATTTAACAACATATTTTGTACTTGACAAAACAAAGAGAAAAAAGAAAAAAACTGCTCTTAGGACGGTATTTGGCCTCTGGCAAGTAACATATTAGTGTCAATCTAGGGATAAGAAAGTTACAAATTTCGGGAACGATTTTACTTCTTTCCCTATTCGGTAAATATTTTCTTAAACTATTGCAAATTATTATATGAATAGAACGTTATGCACAGATATTACTTGATATAACCGTTCACAATCAGATAAAACGGTGCACATATCTTCTTAAAGGCCATAGGCTGCATTTATTTGTTTGGTGGAATTTACAGCGATTGTTCGGCCCTTGGCAAGGCATATTAGAGGGTGGAGCTTAACACTTACTATTACTGTCCACGATGACTATTGGCTGGGATTTTCACCAGTCATATTCACATAGAGTTCAATACAGTATTAATACCGCACGTTCATATCACAATTTGTCTTATTCAGAGATTATCATATGGTTTTCTTAGTTAGGGTGATTTTTAAATTTTAATTATATTATTAGTAATTAGACCATGATTGCTTGTTACTTTATCACTGGCAATTGTTCAGATATTTCCAATTGAACGTGTACGTACTACACTTGTCGACAACAACATCAACAAAAAACAACTAATTGCTGGTTTATTTTGCAAGAAACGTTTCTGAAAAATATACAGCTTTTGTATGAGAAGGAACTGAGTATTACAGTATAAATAAAAGACAATCGGACTATTATTTTCATTAGTTTATGCTTAGAGAAATTATTTTTCGCTGGGATTTATTGTGCACTGAAGAAGTTGATTTCTAGGACAAAGTAACACCTCTGTTCACAATGTATCAACTTCCTCTTAGACTGTACTGTTTCCCAGAACAGATAAAGTCCTTCTACAACGTGGAACAGTTGAAATCTGTATGTAGTAATGAACAGCTGAAATCTATGTACAGTAATGAACAGCTGAAATCTATGTACAGTAATGAACAGCTGAAAAACATGTACAACCATGAAGGCCTGAAGAATTTGTACAGTCAAGAACATGTGAAGTCACTCTGGGCTCAAGAACAGCTAAAGAATCTGTTTAACCAAACTGAAACTGTGAAGACAACACCAGCAAAATCAACACAAGTGGCACCATCTCTCTTCTCCATCGACAACATTCTAGCACAGCGGCACTTCTTGGCACACAGAACCGCTCCTACCTATCCCTTCCCCGATCACGGATTCGCCCCTTTAACTTCGGACATATTCGGTAAGTTACACCAACATTTATGGAAATCGTGGGAAATTTACAGAATTGCACTTAAATCAAGTCTGAATTATTTTAATTGGATTGTACTGTTAAAAGAAATGTAAGGTTCACATGTATTTTCCTAAATCTGAATATATGTTGCGCAAATATGATGAAAATTCTCTGTCATGACTTTGCATGTGATTGCATGATGATTGTGCTTCAATCATTTTTATAACATGAGAAAGGTAATAATATTTAAATAACAAATTCATGTATTTATTTTACTTGTTCATTGGGAATTTATTAAGACTTTCTTATTTTTTCAATGCTAAGTACGTTAAAGTTTGAAGAACAAAAATAATAAACATAAGTCATTATTCACATTTTGCAGCGGTCACATATATTAATTAATATTTTTAACAGTGGAGAATATGACTAGCGGTGTATACGTATCTGGTTACTATATTCTCTTGAAAAAAGTTATTACTCACTTTATAGTTGAACAATTAATTTTCCATATATATATATATATATATATATATATATATATATATATATATATATATATATATATATATATATATATATATATATATAATAAACCTGAATCTGTGTCTAAAATTACAAAATTTAAATTTAACCAAAAAGGAATAATTTGCTAGAATGAACAGATTCTCTCTAGAAAGGGTAGAAGACGTTTAGTCTATATGTTTGTATTACATAGTTGTGCGTACTATACCTGTTACTATGTTGGTATTACATTGTTTCATGAAGTACACGTTACATTACATCGCTGTACACAGTGTCAGTGCCAGGATTATATCCATCTTTCTACTATCTCAGAAAATATCATTTGAAATGTTTGTTCTAATATTTTGAGTAATAATATATTTTCCTAAACCAATCATTCAGCCAAAATCGGATGTTTTACTTTAATGTACGTATAGTATATATTTATTGAGTGCATTTTCATCAGAAAAAAATGCAATTTAAAAAAGGAAATGATTAATAATTAAATTCATTTTTCAACATTGAGTGTAGTTCTTGCCTGATATAAAAGAGTTGTTTTTTCAATATTTAAAAGACTATTATCATAAGAACGTGAACACGTTGTAAAGTTGTAGATTAAATTTATGTTTTATTTACACTTTTTTTTACGACACATATTCTAACAAACTTAATCACTGAACGATAACAAAACCTATATTCCTGTGTTTTTTATTCGGTCAAAAAGGAGAAAAACTCCGACAACTTTTTTATATTAGTATTCGAAATCGGATATCTGACCTAACGTAGTGCATTCTAATTGATACATGTTAAAGGGAGAACAAATATATGATAATGTCTTCATCACTTACGATTTTCTCTTCCAAACCATCCCACTTAATTAGCATTTGTAATCACAATATTATAACTGTTAAAGTCACGCCCTTCCCTACACATATTATCGTATTATTTAAATTGTTAAAAATTTAAAATAATAATTATATTTGGGTACAATTTTATCTTTATCTTTAAAGATCATACAAAGAAAATATTTATTTTATTATTTTTGTTATATATTTGCGTGGAGCAGTGTTATCAGTGTAGGAGAAATCAGAAAAATAAGTTTCACAAATGGTTTCCTTTCAGAGCCACGCCCCTTTACACGAATCTTTCCTAAAGCAGATTTTTGCTGTGAAACCGAAATGTTGCATATATGATTTATTTGCTGATTTAACCTATACATGCAAAATATGGTATGGAATTTGTCACTGAATCCCATAGTATGGTATGGAATTTGTTACTGATTCCTATATCATGGTATGGAATTTGTTACTGATTCCCATATTTGTTTTAAAATGTGTGCCATAATCTTGAGGAAGAATATCCGATTATGTTATGCCTTCAGAACATATTTATTTTTAGTATATGTTGACTCGCTTTGTTTCTTTAATTGAACAGAAACAAAAAAAGCAGGTCCATAAAACTTATAAATTATTAAACACACTCTATTTCTGATCAAACCAAATCATCCTATTACTGGAACAATAATTTAACGTTTGATTTGTCTTGCTGATGTTGTATAACATTAACTGATACATCCTATTAAACGTTTAGAATTCATTTTTATTGTAGTGATTGTTTTATTGGTTTCACTGGTTTCACAAGGATTATTATTATATTGACCTGGAAACATACTCTTAGCTCAATAAAGTAATCACAAACATAAATCATCCAATATCTGTCATGGAGAGAGAGAGAGAGAGAGAGAGAGAGAGAGAGAGAGAGAGAGAGAGAGAGAGAGAGAGAGAGAGAGAGAGAGAGAGAGAGAGAGAGAGAGAGAGATTATCCGTATAAGCGATATGTTTTGGATACATGCTCATATTAAAGAAATTTATATAGAATTAAAACAATCACACAGGTTACAGGTTAGCATTCTAATTGTTGAACTCATCTCTCTGCATGAGTTACCCGAGCTCAATGTAACCTTTGATTTGACTTATTATGTAATAACAAATAACATCAAGGGTGATGACTATGCCAGGCTAGATTAAAGCGCCATAATTAAGTGTTATGTCACCTTGCACTTATCTAGTATCTAGCATGTACAATTTCCTAATATTAAATTTATTACAATTAAAATCTAAAGATTTTGGAGCAAACATGATCCTAATTTGTAGGTGTGTATTTCTCTGATTCGTAAACTCACACGTTCGTTCAAAACCATTAACAATACCTATAACTTAGTTGTCAAGTACAAAAGCAAACATCAATCTCGGATATATGTTTGTTCACACTGAATAAAATACACGGATGGTATTTGCAATTTGATGTATTTAGAAATATTACTTGAGAAGACATAAACAATTGAACTAAATTATAAAATGGCCACAATTTCGAACATTACAGATATATTAAGGAATATTCAGTAAATATATACACGTACAATACACACAATGGTGTATCAAGCAACATTATTTAATACACTAGACAATTGTCTGATTATGGAATAACTTACCAGATGGAAATAGATATTAAAGTCAAGAAATGAATGTCTGAATAAATAAATAAATAAATAAATAAATAAATAAATAAATAAATAAATAAATAAATAAATAAATAAATAAATAAATAAATAATTGTCTTTGATTTTATATTAATTTTAATCGGTGAAAGGGATGTAAACCTTGGATAACTAAGTAGATTGTTAGGTCATGATCATGAAAATCTAGTTTGCCATATAATTGTAAGGCCCGATAACTGGTCATGATCATGAAAATCTAGTTTGCCATATAATTGTAAGGCCCGATGTCTGGTCATGATCATGAAAATCTAGTTTGCCATATAATTGTAAGGCCCAATGTCTGGTCATGATCATGAAAATCTAGCTTGCCGTATAATTGTAAGGCCCGATGTCTGGTCATGATCATGAAAATCTAGTTTGCCATATAATTGTAAGGCCCGATGTCTGGTACGGAAAATATTATGGCGCATAAAATAATGATACAGTGCCTGGTACGACTACGAGTGTATAATTTAATGGCACAGTGTCTGGTACGACTACGAGAGTATGTCATATATTTTAATGACACAGTGTCTGGTACGAAAAAGACTTTACCATATAACTTAACGGCAGTGTCTGTCACAGTAGCTGAACAAGACTATGCCATACAATTTAATGGTACAATGTCTGGTACGCTATCTGATGCGAACAAGAATATGCCATATAATTTAATGACACAATGTCTGGTAAGGTATATGATGCGAACAAGACTATGCCATACAATTTAATAGCACAATGTCTGGTACGTTATCTGATGCGAACAAGACTATGCCATATAATTTAATGATACAATGTCTGGTAAGGTATATGATGCGAACAAGACTATGCCATATAATTTAATGACACAAATGTATGGTACGGTATATGATGCGAACAAGACTATGCCATATAATTTAATGATACAATGTCTGGTAAGGTATATGATGCGAACAAGACTATGCCATATAATTTAATGACACAAATGTATGGTACGGTATATGATGCGAACAAGACTATGCCATACAATTTAATGGCACAATGTCTGGTATGTTATCTGATGCGAACAAGACTACGTCATATAATTTAATGGTACAATATATGGTACAGTATCTGAAAAGAGCAAGACTAGTCTCTTTAGATCGATCGTTCATGGGTCGGAAAGAAAACATTCAAAAACTTTGATACTGAGCAATTTGTTTAGAATGGGGGGGGGGGGGATGCAGCATCTTGCAATATTACGACTAATACTAGTTTTGGATTAAGTTGGACCTTTATTGACCATGAAATCATTTACGACTTGATGGAAAACATCATTATGATATAGAGTCTACAAAGTGATTACGTCCTTATCTAAGTTATAAGCTGAAGAATTGTTACTAATGGCCAAGTCTAACATAAAACGCGTGATAACGGCCACGTCTAAGCAATCAAACAAAAATGACGTTTGGACCCAATGTATATCTTATATGTTCATCAAAAATAATTATTCACGAAAATGTAAGTTTTATTATTAAAGTACTATAATGTAAATCTCGAACCGGGAATGACAAAGAAATTAAATTATCTAAGCGCATATATAAAAAAGCAAAACATTACAATTTCATCTACTCCCGTGAATGAGTGCAAGGAACAACATATGTATGAGTGTGTGGATCAAATATACGGATCACTGTATGGATTAGGTATCTGTATGAGTGTGTGGATCAAGTATTTATATGTCTGTGTATACATGTATATGTGATTTGCATTTTTAACGTAGCGTTAACAATTTTTCAGTCATATCGCTACGATGTATGCAGTATGGTAGGTTATAGTGATCAAGTGTCTATATGAGGATATGGATGAAGTACATGTATGAGTGTATGGATGAAGTATATGGTTGGGTGTATGGATCAAGTATATGTGTGAGTGTAAGGAGAAGTATATGTATAAGTGTATGGATCAAATATCTGAATGAGTGTATGAATCAGATACAGTATACGGATGAGTTTTTGGATCAAGCATTTGTATGAGTGTGTGGATCAAGTATACGGATGACTGTATCGATCAAGTTTTTGTATGAGTGTGTGGATCAAGTAGCTATATGTCTATGTATATGTGTGATTTGGATTTTTAACGTAGCTTCAACAATTTTTCAGTCCGATCGCTATATGCAGTATGGTAGTTTATAGTGATCAAGTGTCTCTATGAGGATATGGATGAAGTATATGTATGAGTGTATGGATCAAATATCTGAATGAGTGTATGAATAAAGTATATGTATGAGTGTATGGATCAAGTATCTGTATGAGTGTATGGATCAAGTATTTGAATGAGTGTATGGATCAAGTATATGTATGAGTGTACGGATCAAGTATTTGATTGAGTGTTTGGATCATATATACGGATGAGTGTATGGAACTAGCATCTGTGAGCATGGATCAAGTAAGTATACGTGCATGGATTAAGCATCTGTATGAGATTATGGATTACATGCAACGCCATATCTATTTTTGTCTTATCCTTCAAATAATGGTCATTATCGCTCAATTTATCCCTTTGGTTGGAAGCTAAATTATATCAGTTTGTTGCTAATATGTCTCTTGCTCCTCATCTTAACCATTAACCATGTCTCTTGCTCCTCATCATACCATTAAAGCATACAGAGAAAGTGTTGTTTCCATCACCAAGCCTGAAATCTTAAAACTAGGATTTATCATTGACTATCGCCATAAGACAAACCTCACATCGTCAAGCGAACAATTGAGTATCGTTGTAGTTTTCATAATTCGGTATTCTGTATTTTTCTTCAAACAACCGTATAATACAATCGATATTTAATAGCTACACACTCCACAACTGACTCTATTAAACTAAGTATATATAGCACCTCGGGAAATAAAAGTACTTGCATATATGAAACTTTAAAAAATCGAACAAAACAGAAACAGAAAACAACCGTCGATTTAAATAATATTAAATAGTTCCGAGTATTCGATTGTTTGTGCCTGATTGCATGATCGATACAGTGAAATAACATTACTAAATAAAATCGTGTGGATTTCTTCCAAACTTTCCTTAAATGGGTCGTTGATAGCAAATAAACGTAACTGACATGAAAACTTTAAAAAAAAAAACAACTCAAATTTGCACAAAAATTACCAAAGCACCGTTATAACTTGTGAATAAATGCAATTACAACTTAACCAATTAACCGATAACTTAATAGTTTTTTTTATTAACTTTGCAGCCGATCGCCTTCTATATGAATATTTTAAAATTTATATATATTGTGGTTTTAGCGGCCTACAACTCTCTACAGAGTTTTTTGACGCCCATGGATCCTTTGCGGGACGGACAAAAGCGGAAGCGGCGTCACAGGACTATTTTCACAGAAGAGCAGCTTGATGAGCTTGAGACGACATTTCAAAGGACTCATTATCCAGATGTCTTACTGCGTGAGGAACTAGCCATGAAAGTAGATGTCAAGGAAGAACGCGTAGAGGTGCGTGCATATTACTTTGTTATTTATACAATGACGTTTATAATTTGTTGTTGTTGTTGTAGGGTTTAACGCCATTTTTCAGCACACGATAGGCTATACATGGCGGCGAGTTTTATTGGTGGAGGAAGAACAAGTGAAACCTCCCGGAAAGAACCACCGGCCCACAAGAAGCTACTGGCAAGCGTTCTCACCTAACTACATTAGCCGAATCTTAGATTCGAACCCACGCAGACAGAGGTGAGATGGCAGTGATTCGTAACGGAAAGCGCGTTAGACCACTCTCCACTCAGGGCCAACGTTTATAATTTAACAAACGAATAATAATAACCGAAAAATTAATTTTCCTTTTATTGATTGCCACTGAGTCTTTTGTATGTATACTCTCAAAGATGGCAACTTCAAAATAATAAAAAAATCGGAATCAAAGAGGATTCTAGAACAAATAGAAAAGTATACTATATTATACAGGTGCTTATTGTCAGCCCTGCATTGTTTCTTAATATTTGCTTGCTTATAAACTTGAAATCTACATAACTCCATTTGGACAACATGTATGCCCTTTACTATTCTTAACTAAAAATACTTCACCAAGCTAAAAGTGATAACTGCAGACCTTGACAACACAAAACTTGGATATTTTCTTAAGGTAGAATGTCAATATCAGTTAGAAGTGATATTTTCTAGCAAAAGGAAAAGAGACGCAGAAATTCCTGCACAAATCGATTTTGTTTCTAATCAGTGAAGGTAATTTTCTGCAAGATATTATAGGTATGGCTGGTATTAGGTTTTAAATTTTTAAAGATTTTTCATAAGGATGAACTAGTCAAAGGATAATATTAAGTCGGTTTTACCCAAAATGCATTGCAGAACACCGCTGAAATGGACTTTAATCCTGAAGAGTCGTATTCTCATGGGTCAGTCTATCAGAACCCAGTCATGTTAATCATCTCTCATTACTCAATGCTCACGCACATAAAGAATCAATATGTATATTTTACGGAATCTTCCAATCAAACATTGCTATTCAAAATTTGGCAAAAACATTGACTTTTTGTCTTGAGATACACGTCTTGCTGCTATTCATCTGTATCCTCCGGTAAATGGAGCACCGCTATCTATATAGTGTACCAAAAATACTGAAATGCATTACTTGTTTTCAAAGTAGACTCCTATACTATTTCTTGGTGGCATGTGAAACAAATTCGTGGACTAGACTGGATTATCATCCCATAATGCTAACGTCAACAGAGATGTGACTACTTTTGTCCTTTTTAATAGCTTATGCCATAAAAAAATAAATCAAAAGTTTATCATCGCAACATTCCTGCGGCGCATACAGCGAATATTGTTCCCCCACAATTTCGTCTATCTCTATGTTGATCTCAGTATTAAAGGCTTTGCCAGTAATTTAAATCATACCTTGAAACGAGTGACTTCTAATCATGATCGATAATATGCTTTGTAAAGTGAGTTGAAGTCGATTAGTGTGGGGAAAATGGTGGATAATGCTCCATCTTTAATAGAACATGAAAAGGTTTGGCCATTTATTGCCATACCCATTAAATGTCATCCTTAGTATAGATCAGTACCCGATCAATGCAAACTGCGTCTCCGGAAAGTTAGGCGCCAAATACAAGTGACTTATTATTCAAATATTCCTAAAATGATAATTTCCTCGCACATCAAAATAAATTCAAAATTGTCACATCATCTGTTAGACTTATGGAATAACAGTCAAGCTATTTAAATATTGCCTGATGTATAAGATAATAAAGCCTTTGATAAATCAACCACGACATAGAACCAGGAAAGGGTGACATACCAAGCTCTTATTAGATTATGATTCATC
Organism: Unio delphinus; assembly: GCA_029339505.1. Taxonomy (NCBI): domain Eukaryota; kingdom Metazoa; phylum Mollusca; class Bivalvia; order Unionida; family Unionidae; genus Unio; species Unio delphinus. Next base: position 3,718,509 of record JAQISU010000303.1, read on the forward strand.
TACAAAGCCTCTATCGGGTTAACATTTTACGATATTTTACGACACTGAATTGGAAGGATGCACTCCTTGATCCATATTCATTTAAGATATTTTATTTTAACCTAATGCATGAAAACGTGATTGAGCAGCGCCCCCTAGACATCTATTATTCTGTTTATTTAAGTCCTATTGTGATTAGTAACGCTGTTTCGTTTCTGATTTGTCAAAGTTATAAACAATACTCAACATGCACTTAAGTGGTTGTTGTATAATGCACCACATGCAAACAGCTATGCTGGCGTTACTGATAAATTATTCATCCATCTGATGCGACAAATGCATTGGTCTGTTACAAGTGGATTGATCTGTTGCATGTGCATTGATCTGTTACATGTTTGCCTTGACAATGGTACAAGTAGGTGTTGCAGTATATATAAAAAGGGTGTGTGTGTGTGAACGATCACGTCAGTGATATCCTTCGTAAGATGACTTTTGATTAAATCATACTCCTTTAATGAAAATAAAAGGTATTTTGTTTTTATATTTGTTATCCTGCTTGGCAACTTATATTTTCATATGTAAGGAATATCTAGTTCGTTGCATATATTGAAAAAAAGGCATACTATACGAGAATAGTGCATGTCATTATTAGAGTATAATACAGTGAAAGAATAAATTGCAGGGAAGAAAATAGAGATACTGGTCAATGATCAGGATGAATTCAATACTTAAAATGATTAATCATGACATAGAATATTGTCATACATTTGGAATTGATAACACGACTTACAATGAAATCATACTATAAAAGCAATATAAATTACGTCCAAACAAACTCGAGGCACCTGCAAAACAGCATATTGGGAACAGAATTAATCCAATTGCTAATGTTTCCATAAAATAATGTTATCCGATTTATTCAAAATAAAAAGTTGAAAGGCCTTTTAATTTAAGTTTAACAACGATTATAATGAAAAAAAATTTGAAAAAATTGCTCTTTTTTTTTAGGTCTGGTTTAAGAACAGGAGGGCAAAATGGCGAAAGATGAAGCGAGAGGAAGATGGGACCAAAATGAGCGCTGACTTAGAAGTCAAAGAGGACAACGGAGTGGAGAAGAATAAGGATTCAGATGGAGGCGAAGTTATTGATAACAAGGATGACAACGACGAATGCGATCACAAATTTGATAAATTGGATGATGGCAGTCAAGAAAAGTCAAACATATTCTCAATCGTTGATACAAATGTGAACAGTTTAAATTACGGTGATATTTCAACATGAGCTGTACGAATCACAATCATACACCTCGGTTATAGTATGATCCGGGAAAAAGCCCCGTAGCTGGTAAGGGTAGAAAAAAGATGAAAATTAATTCCTTCGGATTATTACTTTACTATCTCAATAATTTGTGTAGGGAATAGGGCTTCATTTGCTAATGGACAAAACCGGTTCTTGGGAATGGATTGAGTAGTATGTGAGTGGAGATATAACACGAAATTATCAACAGTTTTTAAAGACGAGTACCTAAATATTACTCATCATTAACTAATGAAGTACTAAACACACTGGTTTGGGGTTATTTTTAAAAGCTCCTTTAAACAAGTATTGTTTAAAACGAACTTGGGTAAAGTTCTTCCTTTCAATCTGAAATAGCGAAGAACATTTCCATGACATAGGTTTCTAATATGGGTAAGATTATTATACGTTTTTTTAAGTCAAGTATGAGTGTTTTTGTCGCAATATTTATTATAGTAACATAAATGCTATTTTTTTAAAAAAAATATTAGGTTATGATGCTTAAGAAAGATGATCGAGAAACGTAAAACTTTGAATTTTTCTTTCGTGAACGACATTGCAGTATACATGTCAAGCCTCTGTCTATACATTTTGATCTGAATAAAGTTTTTTTTAAAAATTTTATCAAATATAATTTTAAATGGCAGATTTGTTTAATATATAAACTACTTCTTTCCTAACTTGATTCACAGATGTAGGCTAAGACATTTTAATTTTTCATAATTTTATTTCAGGAGCCTAAACTGAACAAAACGTATCTGGCTTACACAACTCATTCCCGTAGAAGTCATCCACTATACACGGACAATATATGTAAGCTGTATATCTAAATTGGACTCGATGACACAAATACAGAGTTGAATACAGAAGACAGTCCTTGGTGGGTTCTCTATTCTACGCCAATAGATTTTCTTGGCAGATACAGTGATTTGCAGGGGAAAAAAGGCTTCCCAACTTCTGACTGCCAGGTATCGAATGCGTGGATCGATTCTTTGCGTTGGAAAAGGCTATTCATGGTTTTAAAGTTGTATTTGTAAACTTGAAACCATTGTTGTTGTTTTTTAAACTGCTATTATTACTCTAATGTATTTCATGTATGAATTTTACCATTTCCTGTTTTGTTTAAAGAAATATAAGAGAGATCGGTGTTAATTATATATTTGGAGAGTCTATCGAAAATTTTCGATATTTTCATGTAGTCTCATTCTAAATATTTTGCGTTGAAAGATAGGTTTATCAATATAAAAATGGTGCCAAAATTAAACAATTCTAGCCGATAAGTTACTCTCTCAAACAACGTTGATAAATATTGAACTGCACGTTAGTTTTGTGACTAATACGACATGACCTTCTAGTGCTAGCTTCGTGTATTGAAGCAGGAGAAAGTAATCGCTCTCTGCAAACGAGTGTATTGTTTGGTTTCTTTACAGTTCACTAATTTCTAATATTGTGCCCAATAGCAGTATTTTTTTTTAAAAAAAAAAAACGTTAATTGTATTAGTATGCAACTAAATATGGTGGCTTTAGCTTCAATTTGAATCCACTTACAAGCCGAGTCAAACTGCAACAACAAAGACTATCATCTCCGTGGCATAATGCTCCTGCAGAGCAGGGTCTATTTTGTTTGTTCTAATGATTACTCCTAACAAGATCTGCCGGTTCATTTAACCACGTTCGATCCGGATCTGACCAGTTTGCAAGTGGTCTCGTCTTACAAGCGAGTATAAACGGTATCCAAAAGCATTGGCGTGATGAAACAGAATCACTGTTTTTCCAAACTCAGCAGTGACCGCTCCGGAGGTCAAGTGGTTAGAGCGTTCACCTAGGATGCGGGAGGTCGTGGGTTCGATGCCCTGCCGAGTCATACCTAAGACTTACAAAAATGGACTCGCTTGGCGCTCAGCATTAAGAGGTTAGTGTTAGAACTGGTCGATCATGCTTATTGTCTGCGGCATGATGCACCAGTGCTAGACATAACTATAAACTATCACACTGCAGACATCTAAGCGATATATTTGAATCTTTTTCAAAGCTACGTTAAAAATCCAACACACACACACACACACACACACACACACACACACACACACACACACACACACACACACAGTTCCTTTTTCAACTGATATAATCACATAAAAACGGAAATTTAATTAATATGAAGTTTCAAAACTTATCGAATGTGTTTTTATATGACATATCCGTTTTTCAAAACCTTTTTCTAACACATGTTTAACTATTTGCATCTGTCCATACGTCCAAAGCAATGAAAACTACTGACATAAAGCTCGAACAAGAAGGGCCGGAAATTGCGAAAGGCTTTCATCTTCAATTATATACCATACATGAACATGGTGTGTATGGTCCTGGCGTGACTTGGCTGAAGCAATGCATCGAATAAAGTCGGCAGTAGTAACGCTGCCAAATGTTTCAATGACTCAGATTCTGACAGAAAATGAATGCCGAGAAAGGAATAGCTGACAATAATGTAAATAAATATCAATCAAGCTTCACTTTAGATATGAGACTGGGCGATAATACACATGTATATATAATATTATCAATAGGCCATAACATGACATTGATGTTATCATTTGGCTAATTTCGGATAACTTTTTCCACTGTTGCTAATAGCGGAATATTGTAACACGTTACGAGCCATTTGCGAGACTTAAAAACATGACTTGATGTCCAGCATTTTTCTTCTATACAGTAGTCTGTATATGATCGTAAGTATTTACTGCATAGTTAGAACATGAATTTTAGTTGAAAGGTAAATATTTAAATTCGTTCCAGGAACCTTTTTTTTTTTTACCAGTTCTACTAAGTCTTATAAATACAGACTTCAAGTTTTATGTGTAACTTGTCATTATATTTCTTCTTTTATAAAACAAATGATGATTCTCCTTTTACACCGACTTTTTGATTATAAATCATTAAACATATTGATGGACTGTTCTTCTGGTTTTATGTATGCATCTTTTCATTGTAACACTTTGACATAACCGAATGTCCTGTCGGTACTATTTACTTCAGTTCTTGAAAGATTGATCAGAAATTAAACGTGCTAATAGTCTTCGTGTATTCTATTTATGCATATGTCAAACCCATTCTGGTTGAGTGTGCAACCTCCTGTCTGTTTGTACATGTATGCGGGGGGGGGGGGGGGTGCGCGTGAGTGCGGCATGCGTGTATAAGTGCGCGCGCGCAGGGTTGTGAGTTCCGAGCACAGGAAAAGCGATTTAATATGCGGTAAGCCTGTTCTCAAGACCATATATATAGACTATATATGTTCAAAGAACATTCACTGATAGTGATGTCAGACTGCAATATTGAGCTGTGATAGAGTTGGGATATTAACAAGTTTAAAATGAATTTAAAATATCGTCATATGAATGCATCTCTAATTCTTTAGCTTATAGTAACTTTTTTTTATCAAGGAATTTAAATTACAGCTAATTATGTATAACTGAACTTAATTTGGTACATCTTCTTACAAAACTCTAAGACAATCAGAAGGGACGATCAATTTTCTCAACAACCTCTTACAGACAAAAAATGGATTTAAAAAACTAAATAATTTGCTTATGCACTCCAAATATAGAAATACCACGAATTACGAAGCTACTTTGTATTAGGATAACTTACGTTGAATTAAACTAGCATAGCGAATCTTATCGGTGCTGCATTTCAACATTGATAAAAACAAACATCGTGTAACATAAATAAAGATTTTCTTTTAACTTATGCTTAAAATATTTCACAATTATTTTTTTTACGGTTAAGTTACCACAAATAGCACGAACACATTTCACCTCGAAAGTTAAAGGCTCTCGTAATGTAAAAACTTGACACAAATCGAGCGTGGCCATACGTTGTATGTCCATTGGTTTGTCAGCCTTAAACAATTACGTGCTACTGAAAATATTCTTTGGGGAAAAGGTGAACTTTTGTTTGAAACCAGACAAAATGATAAAAATAATTTTTTAAAAATACAAATTGCTTCAAGACTAAATAATCAGAAATAATTGAAGCCAGCCCGCCCATCATGGACAAACTGCGAAAACATTACGAGCGGCTTCAGCAATATAAGAGGAATTGAATGCGAACTGTCAGCGTTAACGGAGTAAGCATAAACTTTATTTATCCATGTTTAGGCTGCTTGCAATACCAGATACAATTCGCTATGCCATTCTAAATTCATTAATGGTCTACGAGCTGAGACATTGGAAGTGCATATTTTTTTTTTAAAACTTCCGTCCCAAAATTGCAGGTCATGTCGTTGAATAAAGTATCCATGCATACAATTTAGTCAGGATAATACTGACTATTAGCTAATTCATAGGTGTTTGTCCGTTATTGAAATGTTATTCAGAATTTTTATTGCGTAATAAAAGTAGAGTTTAGCATAGCTTCCTGTATGCAAACGTTTTCTCAAATATGATACAAGAATTTAAGACCATGGGTTCAAAGTTTATCCAAAGTGCAAACGCATACACACAAGTAAACAGTATATTATAGTATCACTTGGTATATTCATTATACATCAAACGATTAAAATTAACAAGTTAAGCACGGGGAAAATAAATTTACTCAAGCAGGCAATCGAATGATGACGTTTAAGTACAGCTGACTCCGAATTCAAACGGTTAAGTACAGCTGACTCAGAAGGTTGATGTTTAAGTACAGCTGACCCAAAAAAGTATGATGTATAAGTAAAGTTGAGGCATAATTCTGACGCTTAAGTACAGCTGACCCAAACTATATTGCTTAAGTACAGCTGACACCTAATTCAAGTGATTAAGTACAACCGATCCCAAATTATGCTGTTTAGGTACAGTCGACTCCGATTTTGGCGTGAAAGTACAGCTGACCCCAAATTTTGATGTTTATGTACAACTGATCTCGACTTATGACGTTTACGTACAGCTGAAACCAAATTAAGACGTACAGCTGACCCCAAATTATATTGCTTAAGTACAGCTGACGCCGATGAAAAGTTTGCATCAAATCTGCTAGAACCAGCTTAATCACATATTAATTATATAGCACTCAACTGTATCGGTATTAATCGTTGCACAAAAAGGTAGAAATGGCTTTCTAACATGCCATAACTGAAATACGTCAACAAATCAGATTTTAAAAGAATAAAATGTACTGTGAAACTATAGTACACATGACTGTAATTATTTCACTCCAAGCAGTGAAACGTGACTTCTTCTTCATGCAGAGAACGGTGACTATATCTTCACAGATCGACATCATATACTGTAAATTTCTTTACTTCGTGCACCTTACATTTCGCGGTTTCATTCAATAATACATCTTTGAAGCTGATTAATGTTGGAATTGGGAATATGTTCCTGTCGTTTCCGTAGATAATTATTAGATGGGCCGTTAAAATTGGGGCCTGAAGAAATGACTATATTTACAAAAATCACTAACCCTTACCCGCGAATAATAAAGACATTGCAATAGTTTGCAACACAATTTTATCCACATCAAAACATTTTCAATGGTACTAAGAATTACGTTTTGTTGCCCTTGTTCTTGTTGTTTTTGAGTTTAACGCCATTTTTCAGCAGTATAAATGGTGGAGGAAAAATCCATAAAGAACCAGCTACCCACGAGAAGCTACAGGCAAGCTTTCTTACATACCCACAATGGCCGTCCCCGATACTAGAATCCACGCAAAGTTAGATGGCAGTGATCCGTAACGGAGAGCGTTTTAGACCATACATCTACTTAAGGCACTCTTGGGGTTCTTGCAATAGAGCTGTATATAAACTAAACAAGAATTATCTCTTAATTGTATGTTTGAAAATATATCTTAAAGGATTATGAGGTTCACGACGTTTTCAACCTTCATTACAAAGATGCGTTTTACTGCGGGCAAACAATGTTATTTTATTCCATCATTTCCTTGCAGAGCGCTTATCAAAGGATAGGCACACAACAATACACTCCTTGCTGCCACTTATGTTCTAGAAAAACAGTTATGAGTATCAAGCTGAGCCAAACGGGCGTATGTAGACTGTACAAGTAAGCGAAGCCCAAAATGGCGGAACGCTGCAGTGGCCTAGTGGTTAGAGCGTCCGCCTCAGATGCGGGTGGTCGGGGGGTAGTTCCCTGGCCGAGTCATACCAAATACCTATTTAAAAAATGGTACTAACAGCTGCCTCGCCTGGCGCCCAGCATTACGAAGTTAGAGTTAGGACTGGTCGGTCTGGTGTCAGGATAATGTGACTGGGTGAGACATGATGACATATGTCTTCGGCACGATGCAATTGCCACACTGCAGACATCGGAGCGATATGACTGAAAAAATTGTAAAAAGCTACGTTAAAACCTTGAATCACACACACACACACACACACACACACACACACACACACACACACACAACGACGTGAATTAATGCAGTAGACCGTATTCAGTGACGTCAAAATTTCATGTACACACATTAGCGCGCCGCCATATTGTAGTAGAAGCGGAGATAGACACTTGTGGTTGCTAATCAGACGTGGAGTATATTACAGTGTCGACGCCAGTGAAAATAAAAATAAAAAATTATATATATATATATATATATATATATATATATATATATATATATATATATATATATATATATATATATATATATATATATATATATATATATATATATATATATATATATATATATATATAAGCAGGAACCACGAGGGCAATTTATGAGTTGACTCTGGCAGAAACACAGAACAGTCAGAATAACTGCTTCAAAATTCAAGACAGTTTGTCATACAAACTCAACACAGCCAACGCATCACCTGATTAAAAACATGTTGTACTGACCTGAGAAAAGCCCTCACAGCCTACACGTTTGCCACTACAGAATAGTAAACGACAAAACCAGGACAAAACATTGCAGCACACTTTCCATCGGAGTCTGTATGGTGCTTTGCCAGGATGAAGGCATATGGACATATGGTTGCGTGTGATGACCAAAATTGCCAATTGTAGTGGTTTTATTTTGCCTGTATAGGCATTGTATCAAACCCAAAAGGAAAATGACCTTACCCTTAATGCATACAATCCTGTATCAGGAGCAGGGGTAGCAATGCCATGTGACTCCGAAGTATTGTATCTATATAAGAACCATAGGGCAAACAAGTCTTATGTTTGGTCTGCATTATTATATTTTGAGTATTGCATTTATGAGAGAGAGAGAGAGAGAGAGAGAGAGAGAGAGAGAGAGAGAGAGAGAGAGAGAGAGAGAGAGAGAGAGAGAGAGAGAGAGAGAGATGCTTGTGTGTTTCATAATGATTGTGTTGTATCTATTTAAGAGCCATAATACAGACAAGTCTTGTGTTTCTATCTGTCACTAGTGTACATATATGACAGAAAAAGAGAGAGGTAAGAGGCTGATGCCAATTTATGATACAATTTTCAGTTTCGAGGAAGAAAGTAAATATCAATAAATAACTCCCACTGTATTGTTTATTTTATTTAAGTTGAAAATGTCTATAGACAAAAGCATACAATCAAAAGCTTTGATTTTTTAAAAACTCTCTCTCTCTCTCTCTCTCTCTCTCTCTCTCTCTCTCTCTCTCTCTCTCTCTCTCCGCACTATTTCAAGGACGATAGTTAATATCAATAGATACCTTAAACTACATTTATTGATAGGATATTGTGGGTGAATCATAAATTGCCCATAGCTGAATACAATTTCTTAAATACTGTTTTGTTTTCTTTATAGCACATCTTTATTCACTCTCTAGTTACAAATTCTCACACACGTACACTTAATCATTATTTTTACCAGCCATATTAACTTTATTCTCTCTCTCTCTCTCTCTCTCGCTCTCTCTCTCTCTCTCTCTCTCTCTCTCTCTCTCTCTCTCTCTCTCTTTAGTATTTTTACATTAATTTGAGATTAATAAACCTCCCTTCCTATTTCTACATACATCAACACCCACATTACTACATTCCTAGACAATAGCATATTCACTTTTAATCAAATGACACTATATTTGGTAACAAGTTTGTTAATGCAGCACAAACTAAGGCAACTGTATCAATAGTTGTCAATTCTTTGTCATCAGTGGTCCGCAAATGGTCAATAGGCACAGTTCCAGATAAAAAGTATACTTTTGTTGCATTATTCCTATGACTCGTTTAACATGTTAATGTTCTCGATTCCTCTAACTCGAAAGCTGGCATTTGCTTTTATCCTTTAGTAAAGGATGGTAGTTTAACAGAGGCAGTCACAACTCCTATGCTATCTTTATTTAGAAAACCGCTGTTTTCTGTGACAAACTTGTTGCTTACTCTGCCGCACCATGGTTGGGAAAGGAAAGTGACGGTCCCTTTTGGAGTTACACCAATCCATATTTTAACTATGTGATGATGTTTGTATGAAGACTAGGTCAGAACTTTGGCTTCTGCATTTGAAGGGGTTTTAATTAAGACTTCAAAACAGTCGATAATTACTACAACGTTAGGTATACCTAAATTCCATGGGCATAGTCTACTTGATCACTCTCTCAGGCCGTCTGAGGCTGTACGGTCTTGTCTCTACTTATCTGCTGCCTGTAGTAACTGTTTTTAAAAACAGCCATCTTTTGCCTGACTGTTATCTCCAGTGAATGTTACAAAAGCTAAGTCCAAGTTACAATGTGATACAATAGTAGACTTAACTCTTACGTACACGTCACGTTCACACCTGTATCACGAATGGTTAGTATTTAGGTTATTTACTGTTTTCGTCCAGGGTGGGTGGTGTTGGAAAAGAACAGAAAGCTAATTAAATCAAACATAAATCACAATTATATGTATCTTTGTATGCCAAAATTGTGTTTAATAAATTTAAATATGCGTATATGTAGCATAGACAATGAATAAACTATAGATATCATATCATAATCAGGTCTAGTTCCAAGCCCACTCCTTTGTAAACGACAGTATGGAAACCATCCATTTTTCCAATCAATATGACACATGTATGATTAGTTATCGGCAAACGATGCACGTAATAATACCCCTTGTCAGTAACAAAAAGGACGTTTTTCGTATCCTTGTATTCTTTGAAAAATCATTAAATTCTCTCAGTCTCTGTCATTTGTGTCCTCCTTTACTGTCTCACGCGTTCGCAAAGATGAATGATAACGCGACTTAGACCCGTCTTTAGGTCTTTGATGAAAATGTGTTTCTCTAAGAAGCTTTTCTTTTTCTAAAGTAGCAAAAATATGCAATAAATCCTGATAACAAGTCCAAAATTCTTTAAATAAAATTGGAATTTAAGGAGTTTTACGGAGTTGACACCAGTAGAAGGTAGTTCTGACCGAAGGCGGTGTCCAGACATAAAAGTCACCTACCAGAGTATGTTAAGCTTAAAGGTACAGATTTTGATATGAAGTGCCTGCTGTCTAGTACTACTGGTCACCGTTCCCAGTATTTAGATTTTAATCTTGTTTTCTTATCGAGCATAATACAGAATGCATGATGTGATGTCTTCTTTGCTCTCGTTAAATCAAGCGTTTAATACCTGCCTGCAGCCATGACCTATGTAGTAAGAGAAAATGGATACACTCTTGATAATGTTTTCTTATTCCACTTCTAAAGAAGATGGGCACTTTTCATACTGATCATTTTGGCAAAGTTTTAAGTTAAACACAAAAAATGATGGTTTCTCACTCATCCTGTCTTTTCGGGGTTGGGGTGATCTGTTTTAAAAACGATACTTTTTTAACGCCATTGAAATGATAATTTTCGGATCTTAATGCAGGAATTATATGATTATTATATTCCGTAAAACATTCACACTCTCTTTGCTTTCTTTAAAAAAAATTTTGGTATGAAAGATGCATATTAAATTAAATCGAAATGGTTTACCTAGATTTGCATAAAGAGGCAAAGGTAATTTATTATTATTATTATTATTATTATTATTATTATTATTATTATTATTATTATTATTATTATTCATGATTAAGTTTACTCTACTAAAACTGGAACAAGTATTTATATTTACATTATATACATGTATAAATGAGAAAATTATTTTCCATTACATAATAGGGATGAAAAGATTGTATTAGACCTTTAAAGACTCTATCCCAGACTTGTATTTTCTGAAGATGAAAAAAACGTAAGGACGCATTAGATATTGTCTCATTTTTATCTGTGCTCAAAAAGCACTATTATTAGATTTGCTTGTTCCGTCTTATACTTGGGGCTTTGGCAAAAATATAAAATGCGTGTGAATCTAGTTAGAAAAGTAATAATAATGAACTGTCGATATTTCAAATATATCTTTGTTCAAGAATTGTGTAACGCAAGCAAGCAATAGTCATACATCGGTTTAAATTCTGGACTTGTATTTACTACAATAATGCCACTTGGTACCACCAGTGTCAGGATATCTGGCTTTGTTTCCTTTGACGTAATCGCTCCTTACTTAATGATTCGACTGTCTAACAGTGTCACGCGCTTCACCAACTCCCGTTCTGGTACTGTAAGAGTTGATGAATCGAGGGCTAAATGTGTTTACTTTCTATTTGATCGCCGATTCTATATCTTTGTGTTTTGTGCTCTACGATGTTAAACCAAATTAACAATCTCGAATGCTTTTAAAAGTGTTGAGAAGAATTGTGAAAGGAGACATTAAAATGTGGCACAAAACGGACTCGAAAGACGTTATCTGAGAATATTATGTATGAACAGAGTACCTGCAAAAACAGTGAAATCGACATTGATCAGATAGTCATTAGCATATGACAATAGATTCCAGCTTAGGACTGTCGAACTGACATCTAATTGATTGTCTTGAAACGTGACAAGCAGATCTCTCAGAGGACCTCTTGAAAAGACCCACACAAAGGCGAGGATGAAGTATCCGTTTAACGGTCCCTCTGTATGTGCATACAAATAAACAATTATATGTGCTATTCCCAGCTTTAGGAATCACTTATTCGCTTTAAACCAACAGGTCCACGAGTACTTAACCATTATGCTAATGCAGTCAGTAATGGCGAAGGAAGATTTCTTTTCAAAAGTCACAATATAATATATTAAAATGTACAATACCCTGCCACATTCATAACATGTCTCCCCATAACCAACTGGTACATGAACCATAAACATCAAGACATTAGAAAAGTATCGATGCTTAATGTTTCAACTAATAATGTGTACCGTTAGTGATTACGTGTAACAATTAGAGTATTTTGAGATAAAAACAATTCTGTCTAGGAGAGTAAAAGAAATTATACATAAATTTGAAAATTGTATAAACATAATCGATATGTTCTTAATAATAATTTAGCAACCAAAAGACAATATTTCAACAAATTAAAACATTGTGGGGTTAATTCTTAAGTATTCAGGTATATATCTTATGCAAAGACAGTATAGAATCGTTGCAAAACATTTCATTTGATTCGTGAAACGATACAAATGTTAGGCTGGCTCTGATATATATTACGCAAAACTATAAATCACCGTCTCCATTCAAAATATCTTAAAATTGTTAGCCTCAGCTCACGTGCTTCTCAATGTCACTTGTTATTTCTCCATCAACTTCTATTTATAAACATAGTACGTTATTATTTTGTATGGTAATGTGGAATATAAACTAAGCGAAAGAACATCAAGCCAATAAAAGGTAATGAGAGAGAGAGAGAGAGAGAGAGAGAGAGAGAGAGAGAGAGAGAGAGAGAGAGACATACAGACAGACATACAGACATACATACAGACAGACAGACAAATACAGCGAGAGACAGAGACAGACAGACAGGCAAAGAATGAGGGCGGCGTTTTCATATTTAATTAATAATTTTAGAACATTAGACTATGTTTAAGAAACAACAACAACGACAAAACATTCACTATACATCACAGTATTTGTAACACGTATCTGAGATACGTAACGGTTATGTCAACAGAAATTGCAAATTTGTATCATTGATTATATTGACACTGAAGATATATCCAAAGACAATGCACTCATACCGTTTCGTAGGTTACTTGGTGCAAGTTCAATTTCAAGGTTTGCATCCACCACAAATTGTTTTTCTCTCTTACCTCAGATTTATCCGCAATTTTATTCCCTGATTCATTTAGAAAACGGGGATTATTAACATTTTTTATTGTAATAATTGATTAATGTGTAGAAATTCATCATTGAGATAGATAGATAGATAGATAGATAGATAGATAGATAGATAGATAGATAGATAGATAGATAGATAGATAGATAGATATTGAACGATCGGTTGAACGCTTGATTTGACGACACTAACCTCTTAATGCTAAGCGCCATGCGAGGAAGCTGTTAGTGTCGTTTTTCTAAGTCCATGATATAACTCGGCCGGGAATAGAACCCACGACCTCTCGCATCTGAGGCGGACGCTCTAACCACTAGGCAAGTAAACGGATTAAATTAGGGAATGCATTATGTGTTCATAATCACTAGTATTTTTCAGGACTGATATAAATCATCTGAATTTCAAGACGGATGTTCTCGTATAATATTCGTATATCTAGCATTGGACTCTAGACTGAAAGAGTGCGGGTTCGAATCGGACCATCCGATGAGCCTCGGCTGGCTACTGTGATGTGCCCTAGGACAAGACACTCTACTCCAGTTGCCTTGGCACTAATAATCTACTTGTGCTGTTGAGCCGTAGAACACCAAATCAATTACAAAAATTGTACATACAGTAAAACCCCTCTAAATAGCAATCTGCAATGCATATTAGCTGTAATTTAGCTTGTATTTTAAACAAAAATGTGGTAGTAATAGTTACGATGAATATAAATGGAATAATATATTTATTCTTTACATCAAGCAGTAATACTTATGTTAACCGTAGTCATTTGGCAGATAAGTTTTTGTTTTTTCGAGATTAATTACGCAGAAATCTGCAACATCTGTGTGCATTGCAATGGGGATTTCACTGTATTCCCAAACCGGTTTCTGTTGTCTTTGCATCGCCAGTCATTGCGTTCTTCACGAATTATTATTAGTATCTGGTTAAATTTACTGTAGTAAATTCTTTGACAGAAAATGCAGTCCCCCCCCCACCACCACTGATTTATCAGTAAAAGAGTTAAGAAAGTAACAGCGTCCGAATGGCTATATACGATGGAAACGCATAATTTGATTTTAGAAAGTAACCACTTGTCGAGGAAACATAATACTAGCGTCACACGCATTCCATTGAAATAATTGAGACTGAAAGAACAATTATAGATTATTGAATATGGATATATGCGATAGAATATGCCGTTTCAATAAATGTTATCTAATAACATACAAAGACTTCGACTTCATACGTCGTAATAAGAATGACGTAGATACGTTTGATGATGTCTGAAGACATAAGGTTGTTGCAACTGCAAACTTTACAGACACGGATCTGCCATTGTATAAAGCGCCTGCATATCTTTGTCTATGTAGATCTATGTAGGTGTTTTTTTAAGAGTAAACAGAGGAACAATATAAACTCGGATCTCCTGGTGTAGATTGAGTCGGCAGATCAAGGTCTGTGTTATTTGTGGTTTGGACGAAACTATCCGCAAGTACAGCGCGCTTGATATTGGCAACATTCCGACGATATATCAGTCTTTGTTACATAATATTTGTTTGGTTTTTCTTGGCAGCATGTTGTTCTTCCACTTGTCAAGTCTCAGTCGTTTGTCATCCACTTCTGAATTGAACAAATTATTCCAACAGTCATCGTTAGTGGATTATTTACAACTTCAATGCTTCGTCACTCAGAGGATCGGATTTTCAAGTGACTCGACCCATGTAAAAGACAAGAAAACAATAAAAACTGCTTTGTTCGCGTTTCCCTGATATTTTTCAGAATAAAAACGTTCAGCATATATATATATATATATATATATATATATATATATATATATATATATATATATATATATATATATATATATATATATATATATATATAGAAACTACAATGGAAACAATATAATGTTAATTTACTGTGTTAATATGATGAACATTAGAAGAAGAAGGTGGATGAAACATATTTGTAAGTTGTTCCTAAAATCATAAATTGTATGAAAAAATTATATGAAAAAAGAAAAGAATGTGCATAAAATATGAAAATTCTCTCATTTAGCTACTGACCCATATTTTTTACATTTCATTTTCAGAAGACTATCGTCGTGATAAAAGAGATTGCACTGATGGAAATATAAACATTACCATGGAATCCAGACCACTGTATATGTTACCAGACATATACTTATGTTTGTAGGTTGTCAACAAACATGGTTCATTCAACAGATGGATGGATGGATGGATGGATGGATGGATGGATGGGTGTGTGAATGGGTTGATAGATAGATAGATAGATAGATAGATAGATAGATAGATAGATAGATAGATAGATAGATAGATAGATAGATAGATAGATAGATAGATAGATAGATCGGTTGACCGGTTGATTGATTGATCGATATGTTGATATATATGTTGTAATGACTAAATTCTATATTTAGACGAAGCAAAGGTGACATCTGTCACTTCTTACCAAACTTAAATATATGCCTTTCTTTACCCTTATAAAAACATTTTTTCTTTTGAACATTGATGGTCAATTACAAAAACAATCATCTTTTACACGTATTTCCAATTGGTTGCAGATAATACAGTGTCATCTGCATAAAGGAGTAACACTACATTAAATATATGTAAATCAAATATAATCATCTATAATTTTATAGATTTACTAGTCTAAATCATTAATGAAAAATTTTAAAAAATCGTTCTAAATGCAATACTACCCCCTAAAAAGAAAGTAACAAGTTTTTATGTGTATGTGTGCACCCCTCGATATGTAGTTATGTGTATTATTTTTATATCTTTTAGTTAAATTTACATTTAGTTTTTCCCATCGGGATTATAAAGTTTTGAAAGGGGTATTTTTCATTTCTTTCCCTAGTGTTTCTAAAGATGGTTTTCCGAGGTGGGAGTTATCTACCCTCTTTCGGGTCCACTTTCTTCTTTCCTGTTTGACCATGGCTAGTGGTCCCCTATATCCTGTGTTTGCTATTTGTGCTAATGATATTTGTCTGTGTGCAATATATGTCCGGGAGCTGAACAGGGGAAGAGTTTGTGGATATAGAGTATCAATTTTTGTTTCATCTATCAACATTTGAACATACATCTAATTATATATTTTCTAAATATTCTAACCTTAATGGGGTGTTTTTCCAAACTCTTCCATTGGCCTGCCCACTCCCATGACATCCTCATTAATGTACTTGCCCCATAAGGTTAATGAATGAATGAATGAATGAATGAATGAATGAATGAATGAATGAATTATTCTAATTGTTTTATTTCCAAGGACATTTGTCCCCCCCCCATTTTTTAAAACTAAGAAGTATTTTGTTTGTTTTAGGGTTTAACGCCATTTTTTCAACACACGATAGTATATACATGGCGGCCAGTATTTTTGGTGGAGGAAGAACCCGGGAAAATCCCTGAAAGAACCACCGACCCACGAGAAGCTACTAGCAAGTTTTCTCACATAACTACATTAGCCGAATCTTAGATACGAACCGACACAGACAGAGGTGAGACGGCAGTGATCCGTAACGGAAAGCGCTTTAGTCCACTCGGCCACTCGGGGCCCCTAAACTAACAAGTAAAGAAAAGTGGTATATTTAAATTGTATATAGTGTGCCCTATTTCTTAATCGTAATTACTTGTCCACATCTAAACATCGTCTTCGTTATAAAGTCCGTAATTTATCTAATTAAGTTTTTTTTTCTTCAAATTTCCGTCTAGGAAGAGTATCTGCCGTCTGTCGTATTTGTCTCTCTTAAAACTTTCCATTATCAGTTTGATCCTGTCTTCCTTTGTTTTGTCACATTGTGTCATCGTGTGATTTGTTGTGAACGGGGCGTTTCTGCATAGAGGGCATCTAACAGGGGTCCGTATCATCCGTCTTCTTAATGCCACTTCGCCTGTAAGCCAGGCGTTGTGGAGGTACTTAAAGAGTATACTTTGTACCTTTGGTGAAGTAATGTCGGACCAATGCCTCCAAATTCTGTCCCATGTAATATGTGGGTTTTCTTCTTTTACCTTATAATTTGGTAGAATTTTCCCTAATCCAGTCATAAGCCTTATCATTTTCTAGTTTCCATAATTCTTTCAGGTCCCTATACCTATATAATAATTTTTCTTTAGTGCCCCTATATAATCGTGGTGCGTCTATTTTCTTACTCAGTTTTTTGTTAGTGTAGATGTCTTGTCTGTTTCTCATTCCAAATCCAAGCCAATAAAAGTATAATGCTTCCTATGATGTTTGTGGTGTGCATCCTATACTTTTAAATCTGTTAAATATATTTTTATATTTTATTAGGATTGGACTAAGTAAGGCTAGTCCGCCCCTCAGTTTAGACCTATATAATGACGATTTCTTTATGTAGTGTGTCTCGAAATTCCAGATGTAATCCACTATTTCAATATATATTGTTTCTAGTGTGTTATTGTTAATGTCCACAGAGTTTATTAAGTATGTCAGATTTGAATACATATATGTTTTAGCAACCTGTGAACGTTCTATTAGACTAATTGGCGTCAGTGCCCAGATATTTATTCCATTTTTTTTTTGGATCTTTTTGTTTTACTTTTAGGCAGTTTTCCTTCTCTTCATTTGCCAAAAGGCAATATGAGCTGTTTAGGTCACAAAAATAAGCATTCCATATATATATATATATATATATATATATATATATATATATATATATATATATATATATATATATATATATATGTGTGTGTGTGTGTGTGTGTGTGTGTGTGTGTGTGTGTGTGTGTGTGTAAATATGTTTGGCTAAAGTTATATATGCTTCATCGATCGATCAGAGTCACCCAGGTGCCGGTGTTATAATGTCACTGTTGATTCTTCAAAAGCTTTTGCATTATAAATCTACAATGATCAAACAGACAAATCTAATGCAAATTTTGGCATAATTGGATTCTTTTGGATCAAATACGGTGTAGTTTGACGCAGATTTATCTTTAACTTAGTTTCTTTACTTAAAACTAAACTCTTCACACCTACATTTGTTTGCTAAACGATGTAGAACTGCGAGAAAACACAAATCGACTCAGCCGGTAAGGTTTACTCGTTAACAAGAAATGCGACACGGTTCCAAAACTAAGTTGCAACCGGCAATATGTTGATAGCACGTAAAACTATTTCTAACAAACGCAAACATTTCAAACATGTCCACGCACTGGACATACACACATGAGCACGCACTCTGAAACCAATTCAACGTTGACATTTATAGTCTAGAAATAGATCATACGTATTCCTTACAGTCTCGACCAGGTTATTTACGATTAGCTAATTCTATAGAAGGCTTATCTATGAGTCAGTGTTCCAAAGCCCTCAGATGTAAAAGCACTACTCGACACGTGCGTCGGAACAAATTAGGGCCGATAATAGGTTATTTCAAAGTTTTTGTATCTTAAAGAACGACAGCTCATAGGCACATGGTTAATAACGACAGGCAATATAATATTCTTTTTTTTAAAAAAAATGTGTTAGTTATTAAACTGATTTTTACTCAAATCTACGGACTCGGATTTTATACTTTGCTGACGGAGGCCGACAACGCGGCATAAGCGCTGTCCCATTTTCACACACGGACACAAGCCCAAATCTTCACAGATCACCAACATATCGCTTCTATCCGCGTGGGTTCAACTCAAGGTTCGGTCAGCTAAAGTATGTGAGAAAGCTTCCCAAGAGCGTTCCTTGGGTTGTAGGTTATTTTCAGAATGTTGCGGTGCTTTCCTCCGTTGGATATGCTGGCAGTCTAACTTGTGCTGAAGAATGAACTTAAATATACAAGATCAACAATCATCTGTTTCCCTCAAACCGCCCGAAAACAGTTAATGTATTTAGACTTTGGAAAGTTTACGGGTTTTATGATTATAATATTCAGGTTCGTATCAATTGTAATGATGTACATGTATAATACGACACATTTTTTACATTTGCAATACCATCAGTAAACCGAAAACATCTCTAAACACAGTTTGGTCTTAATGGTTTACAGTTTTTTTAAATTTAAATACGTGTGAAAATCATAGTGAATTACAAGCTTTCAAAGATAGCATCATTGTTAGTAACGTTTTGACATACAACTCTTTATTTTCCAGTCTAATTTATTAAATACACTAGTTAAAAAATATATCGTGTTTGGTACCACAAGATGAAACACTGTGACAAAACATACCCATCTCCATCGTTTTCTCATAAATTCGCCTCACTTTTATTAGGCTGAACATATAAATACATGTAACCTAAGAAAGCGGCATTATATGGCTGGCCTAATATGTTACACTAAATTACATTTTTGCCATTTTTAAAACAATTTGAACGTATCAACAATGCCCGCACGGAGTTTATCGTTTTTGTCTGGAGAGCAAGAGGAGATAATTTCAGAGATATACAAACGGCGTCTGGTCCAAATATCAACGTCAAATTTCCATGTCTGCAATGTATTTTAGTTTCTATTTATCTGTTCTAGCTCACAAAGTACTCGTTTTTGCTGCTTCGTGTACAAAAACGTTTGTTTGAACACACAATAAAGCATGACATGACATGATTGGAACTCTTATTTTCACATTTGAAAAAAGGAGACATTTGCACATTTGAAAATATAGGATTGAAAAAATATGAAAACTGTAGCTCACTGGGACAAAAAAACTTGAAATTCTGAGAGTGAGAGATTAAGAATTTGGGCTTGACGAACATTTTGAAACCGAACTTATACAATGTGACCTGAATTTATCTATAATAGAATGCCAAAGATACAAAGTTGCAATACCCTATTGAGATTACGGTAAATATCTTGTTTAATATATTTGATGCTTGTTGTTGTATATTTTTTGGGGTTTGTTTTCCAAACTTAAAAGTCAGACTCTAAAAATAGCGCATTTTTAAACAGTATCATGTCAGATTGTCGTTTTCATCGGCCTTTTTTTCCTCTCTTACTGGATTGGTCGGTAAAACTGCAGATCAATCAACCAGATGAGAAACACAGAGATTGATAATAAATAAGTTAACCTTTGGGTAAGTCTCTCCAAATTCATTTTCACCCCCTCTCTGTCTGTCTGTCTCTGTCTGTCTGTCTGTCTGTCTGTCTGTCTGTCTGTATGTATGTATGTATGTATGTATGTATGTATGTATGTATGTATGTATGTATGTATGTCTCTCGCTCATTCTCTCTCTCTCTCTCTCTCTCTCTCTCTCTCTCTCTCTCTCTCTCTCTCTCTCTCTCTCTCTCTCTCTCTCTCTCTGTAATAAGACAGAGGATAACAGCCAAAGAAACGAGCGTATTTCACCTGTTTCATGCAACGATCACTAGACGTATGCATAATTATAAAATACATAGTCAAACCATCCAACGGAAATTGGAAAGAGAGAGATGGGGAATTAAACAATGTTATGATCTGTAGCAATCAAAATTGAAGCGTAAAAATGACTTCAGAGGACTGTAAATACATTTAAAGTTTTGAGTTTCTTCTTGCTGGTTTGTCACTACGTTTGGTATATATTCTCCACTCGTTTAAATATTCTCGTAGGTAAGCATGGTTAAAGAAGCTAACAATGATGTGTTTGCATGCTCTACTTTTCTTCATTTAAACCATCTTTCATGCTTAAATCAGTAGTACTTAACTACCAATATGAATGAAAAATTTAACTCAAAAACAAGATTAAAGAAGAACCTAAATTTGCAACGAAGATTGTGAATACCTGCAGAAGGGACGTGAATAATTCACTGTCTCCGCCAATATAGTATTGTCTGTACACGTTCTGTATTTGATGGTTTCCTGTATTGTTAACTGTATCGCATCGTTTTTAACACAAGAACAATTCGTACTTATATGTTTTAGTTTTTATGCTAGTTTATATTCTAAATTTTAAAACCGATAACGTATATCGATCATGTCAGGCAATAAATAAATAAAACACGTTCTGTTGCCAATCATTTTAATTGTCCATTTTTATAATTCCTTTGCGAATCAGCATATTAAATCTTCGTAGTTGATCGATACAAAGAAAATTCTTTTATACACCCAGAATATCTGATGTATATAGAATCTCCCAGATAAGTGCATCAATAGTTTTATTTCTGCATTACATTCGAATCTAAATCGTATCATGACAACAATGCCGCAATAGCCCATACATCTTACATTGACATCGGAATGCGCTAAATGAGCACTCCAACAGATATAATAATTTTGTTCCACAGTGTTGTATTACCCTTCGTTGTCAACTGTATTTCCTGGTTTCGATTTTTACACATACCTTTCAAACCTACCATATATACTTGTTCTTCCTGCGAATAATTCGCCGACAGATCAAGGTCTGTGTCATTTGTTGTAATGATCAATATCAGCAGGCTGCATTGACCCAGATCTGCCTGAAATTTATGAGACGGTGTATCTGAATATATGGAGCTTGTCCTGATTTATAGACAAGTATATACTCTTGTATACGAAGTGGAAAGTATACTAGGTATTCCATAAAGGATTGAACAAGTTTGTATCGTACGGGGAGTAATGTCTTTGAGGAAAGGTTATAATCAAGTTTGACTAGCTTTGTATAGCACGAGGAGTATTATAGTTGAGGAAAGGTAATAATCGAGTTTGACTGGTTTGTCTCGCACGAGGAGTATTGTAATTAGGTAAGGTAATGATACATTTTGACTAGCTTTGTCTCTTACGGGGAGTATTGTGTTTTTGGGTAAGGTAATAAATTAGTTTGAATAGCTTTTTCTCGCACAGAGATTAATGTGGTTTTGGGTAAGGTAATAAACGAGTTTGAATAGCTTATTCTCGCACTAGGAGTAATGCAATTAGGTACGGTAGTAATTGAGTTTGAATAGCTACGACGAGTATTATAGTTAGGGTAAAGAAATACTCGAGTTTGAATTGCTTTATCTAATACGATGAATATTGAAGTTAGGGTAAGGTGATAATCGAGTTTAAATAGTTTTGTCTCGTATGGGGAGTAATGCGTTTTTAGGTAAGGTAATAAACGAATTTGAATAGTTTTGTCTCGTATGGGGAGTAATATGTTCGGGATAAGGTTTCTGTAAAAACAGTAATACGGGTAAATGAAAGGATTGTTACCTATACGATATAAAACGCCTCCATAGATTTGAGAATAAACAAAATTGTAAATATTGCTTATAATAGTTTGATAACCTTCAATCCCCAAGCTATTTATGCATAGTTACGATATTCTAAATATTTCTGCAATGTGACAGTTTACAATGATGTCATATATATATATATATATATATATATATATATATATATATATATATATATATCTATCTATCTATCTATCTATCTATCTATCTATATATATATATGCTTATTTGTCAGGTATATACAGGAATTCTATTTTAATACAATAATAATACAATATTTGACAGCAGTCTAAAACTGGCCTTAATTAAAAATGTGTTCTTGACAGTAGCGATCCAGTTTATAGCAAATCTCTGTCAAAACGATCAATAAATACGTTTATATACGTGCAGAAAATAATCCTGAAAACTGAATCGGCATTATCTGGATAAATATATACATAGAAATACAGATAGCAGTTTAGTGTCTTCACCAAAGCCAGAATCTTAAGGAGTGTTCAACAGTCGCTTGTCGTCTACTCTGCAGAGACACTTTACATTGTTACATTTTTACAGATTCTGCTTATAATAATCAGTTCGTAAATACCTTGGAATAAAGATTAGATTAAGCCAAATAAAAGTCACATGTTGACAAGATTGTATTCCTGCTATTTACAAAGTGTACAAGATGAAATCGGCGTTGAAAGTTTCTTTATTTACATCCAAGTATAAACATTCACTCAAACTCTTGGAGTTTTTACTAGAAATGGGTATATGACATATTAGTGCAAAGAACTAATAAATACTGGGGCTGTTTTATTTGATGGTCATTTTCCATTGCGATTGTTCATTCTAATACCATTCTACCTTGTCAAAAGGTGAAATAATGTTTTCTCAAGTTTTGTAAGGTATTAACTATCCACCATAGAACATATTTATGATGCAATTAAGTTGTTCTCTCCGGGGAGAAATCAAACAGATATTACAAAATGTTTACATTTGTACTCGGGCTGATTTTCTACCTAGTAAGCAGTAAGCCGCTTTAAAGCAGTGAAACTTGTACAATTGTGCCGAATTAATTCATATTGTTATATTTAGCGATTTAGTTAAAAGGTCGGGACATGTTTCTGTAGTGGTATATTTATAACGTCACGTGAAAACAACCCATATGTGAAGGTGGACCGTTTTAAGAAGCTATATAATTTAGTCTGGTATCCTGCACGTTCATAATTTCATCGTTGCCGTTGTAGATATCGAGGACAAATCTGCAAACGAATGTACAGTGATAATGTTGATATATGTTTTCCTATATTTTGAAACATTTTATATAATAAAATAGTAAATTCAAATAATAGTATGAAGCCTGCAATTGGACAGTTTATACCTATCACACATTGCCACCCTAACATGCATGTCGAAGTCTCGTATCAACTTAGTGGAACTGTCAATCTACGACCCGCCCATTGCCTTCACCCCCACCTTGGATATTGCTGTTAATTTCAAGTTTAGAAGCCCCAATAATCACCTAAGAGAATCAACATATACAGTATCCATCAGCATCTCGGTAGGCCGATCCAGTCATGGTATACGCCAGCATGATACAATAATTTTGTTTTGCACCGATATGTCATTATATCACTTCTTGTATAGACTGAAGGCATGCTTGCATCCAAAATGGCTGAAAAAATTTCATAAATTAACATACTCCATTACGTGCCGCTGCGCAACAACAATTTCAGTATCAAGGGCTTGTGCGCACGATGGTAAAGCACGTGCTTCAAGATTTCCCACTTAGTACAATAATAGACCTACCATTTTAACTTTTTTTCTTGGGGATATGATCTTTTTTAAAACCAGAATAATTTTGTTTTCTCTTTATTCAAACTAATAACTCTTTTCAACTAATATTATCTGTTTTTCTTCTTATTGAAATTAGAGGAAGAACTTTTAATGCTATTTTGGGACCGGAATTCGTTCGTTCTCAATGGTCAGCCCTAGAGTACAATTCACACGATGCAAACCGAACTCATATACTTTCTGTCGTTATGTTAACAAATAGTAAAGGAATATATATATATATATATATATATATATATATATATATATATATATATATATATATATATATATATATATATATAGAGAGAGAGAGAGAGAGAGAGAGAGAGAGAGAGAGAGAGAGAGACAGACAGACAGACAGACAGACAGAGATAGACACGACCAAACTAAACATGACATACAAATGGATGTATGCAAACTCCAATATTGATGCCTATTACAGGCTTTATCCTGTTGACGATCAAGTGAATGCTTTGTTTCCATTTTAAATGCAAACAGTATAAACGTGCCTGTGTAATTATCACGTCCTATTAAAAAATTCATTATTATATGCCATGTGCTTAGTATCTACGTCACGTTCACATATCCTGTATCTATATTGGCATTTCAAATTTCACTCTTAAGAGCATCTTGCTCTTTATTAAACATAAAACTTGGAAACGCCTTATGAAGTTTAATTATTAGTTTAATGCGCGCTTATTCCAATGAAGCTTTATGATAAAAACAAAACAAAAACAAATATGGGCTGAACTATTTAGTCTGTTTTTGATTGAGAAGAACAGTTTTATAATGTTAGTTCATTTCCAAGAACAGCTACACATAGTAATGGATAAAATATTCCGACATTTAAACTTTTTTTGTTTAGATACTTACTTTCAGATGAAACTCGAGTATCCCTGGCATCAATGTCTGAAAATTATTTATTGTTCATTTTATTACATTCAGAAATTCTCAAAACTTGCAGTCAGCATCTAATTGGTAGCTTTGTTGTATCATTTAATCCTTAGAATTAATTTATAATGTCAAAAATACTTCAACGCTATTGCTCCTAAGATAATTATGACCTTAAGCTTAAAAACGGCCTTAGGTTTTTGAAACTTAATATACAGTCCGCTGTATTACAGACGCTCTAGACAACGTCTTAACTGATGTGAAATTACATAAATAAAAGAACATATTATGATACAATAAACCTCACGTTGCTCTCATCCTAAAAGCTTATGCTACTTAACAGAAATGCCCTCCAATTTAATATAAATAAAATGACTATTCCACTTGGTTATAAATTATCTAACTCTTTGTCTAGTTGCATTAGTAAACGATTTCTCGCTTACAGTACTTCACATTATGAGAACATAGTACTGGAGGTAAAAGATTGATGTCTAAACTAAAAGGCTTTGCGAACAAGAAACATCAACCTGGCACGATATCATCTTAATAGTGGGGCGATTACTATCTGTTGTCGAGGGATAAAGTGAATTATTTCTAGACCTCTGCCATGTGTATTTTTTTCATTAAGGACGTACCCGGTGGAGACAGTTTTATTCATTAACAAATATATAATAAAAAAAACGTCAGTTGCTTGTATGTCATCTAAATGAATTAGGTTCAACGTTCAACTAAACTCTTATTGAATTATTGGAATAACAAAGTAAGGTGGTCCATATACAATTAAAGACAAACACACATTTCCAGATATATTTTGGTTAAACCATTTAATTCATGACGATGGTTTATCCATTGTCCGGATTGTTGGATAATATGTCGGATTATTGGACAATATCCAATGCAGAATTCATATTCATATTCAATATTTTCAAGTCACTTCAACGAACTAAAACGATCAAAAGCCTTTTTTTTTTGTCTCAGACTACAATTAGATATTCTAAATGCCATTATAATGCCTTCTTCCGATTGCCTGTATCATATCTTTTTCTTGTGAACACGTTTTATGCTTGAAGTGTAATGCTATATGAATCAGTATTATATTAATTTAGTTTGGCATTTCACATAAACAATAACCATGGGCGGTAAATAATCTTCACTTTTATTTCCCTTTTGATCTTTCTGAAGTAACATCTCATTTTGCATTTGTTGTCTTGATGTCACCTTTGTGATAACAAATATCGGTGACAACTAATTGTTTTACATTATACATTTTTTTTAGCAAGGTTTTAACCTTTAAGAATTCCAGCGCGGTTGGTGACCTTTAAACACACCCCTTATCCAGAGAATGGACATTATTTTGATTGTACAAACTGGGTTACATTTCACTGAATTAAACAGGATAATCCGATACAAACCGGATTAGCCACTTCAACAACAAATTCGTTGAGTAGACTTTAATTGATATGAGAGAGAGAGAGAGAGAGAGAGAGAGAGAGAGAGAGAGAGAGAGAGAGAGAGAGAGAGAGAGAGAGAGAGAGAGAGATTTGGATTTATTTTTAACGTAGATTTAAAATATTTTAGTCATATTGCTTCAATGTATGCAATGTGGCTGTTTATAGTAATGTCTAACTTTTGCGCATCACACCGCAGACATATATCACCATGTCCCCGTCCTATCACATTATCCTGACACCAGTCTTGACACGAACCTCTGTTGGTGCCATTGTTAGAGGTCATTGATATAATTCGGCTGGAGTTCGAACCCGAGACCTCCCTCTCCTACCACGGACGTTCTAACTACTTTGTCCATCGGAGCGACCACAACACACAGATAACGAAACCATTACTCATTTATACACGGGTAATTCAAACAATATAATAAACATCGAGTTGCACCTTCAAAAATAATGAAGCATGCTATCAGGATCAATTAAGCATTCGATTATCATCTGCCTTTCTTTTGATCATTTTGTATAGGTAGTGCCTTCATAAAATGAGTCAAGCGGCCTAAATTATAACCAGGATGCGTTTTGGCTATGAACATCTGATACAATTTCTAACGGTATTTTGCTGTGCGCCATACTTTGAAAGAAACATTTCCATCATTTCTGTAAAGATTAAAGGTTATGCAGATTCACCAGACTTTGTAGGAAACAGACAATTAGTTGCCGTGACTTCGATATATAAAACAACTACGGTTATGGTACTGTTCAAAACATCTATGTAAGCTATTTAAATGGAAACATCTTGAACGTCATAGTCACATTTCTAGTAACAGACAAAGTTCATTAAAGGGCATGGGTGCAAATTAAAAATGTATGATAATGTATGCAGATACATACATTCCATAGTGTTATCAAACTGAATTTTATTTTAGCAGGCAATTAGTAAGATCAAAATATTATATACACTGGTCAGAGTGATATAGCTTTATGGGCAATTTTGTAAACATCACCATGCCTCTTGAAGAGGAATTTTGGTGCTGTCCGGAAGTCCTTATAAGATGTCTAATGTCAGTCACAAAAATAACAGGGGAAACAACGAACATAGTTTGAGAAAGCACTGCGAATATAGATGTTAAGATCAATCCTCCGGTTTTCATACGTCGTGTCATGATTCTAGCCAGAAGCAACGTTTATGTTGCCTTTGAGAAGATATTTTTTATTGCAAGGTACCTATTCCAACTGCATTTTTATAATAATGGCGGCACACCGATTAAATAATCGCATACTATAAAAATAAAATTAAATTACATGCTGATGAATTTAGCAACCATATATTATAAACATTGACAAAATCAATCTATATTTATAAAATGTATGTAATATTTAAAACACAATTAATGACGGAACACGTTTTTGCTGACTGCATGAAGAATATGACGATGTGGTTTGACATTGCAAACATTGTAGTCGAACCATTGAACTGATATGGCAATCAGCATCCCGTAAACACTGTAATCGAAGTGTTAGACTTATATCGTAATCATCAGGATTCCTTAAACACTGTAATCGAAGTTTTAGACTGATATGGCAATCAGGATTCCGTAAATACTGTAATCGAAGTTTTAGATTTATATGGCAATCAGGATTCTGTAAACACTCTAATCGAAGTTTTAGACTGATATGGCAATTAGTATTCCGTAAGCACTGTAATCGAAGTTTTAGACTGATATGGCAATCAGGATTCCGTAAGCACTGTAATCGAAGTTTTAGACTGATATGGCAATCAGGATTCCGTAAACACTTGTAATCGAAGTTTTAGACTGATATGGCAATCAATATTCCGTAAGCACTGTAATCGAAGTTTTAGACTGATATGGCAATCAGGATTCCGTAAACACTGTAATCGAAGTGTTAGACTGATATGGCAATCAGTATTCCGTAAACACTTGTAATCGAAGTTTTAGACTGACATGGCAATCAGGATTCAGCAAGTAGAGGAGGATAAAAAAAATTGCATGACGACCAGCATTCACACAGAGAGAGAGAGAGAGAGAGAGAGACAGAGAGACAGAGAGAAACAGAGACAGAGAGACAGAGCCCGTCGAATCCTCAGTGTTGTATACTTGTATAAACTATACTGTTTAAATTAACTTAAAAAAGTTCACATCTTGTTCTGATATAAAGGTATAGATGAAAACTTGCACGGTGGCCATTCGCAGTACTACATATAAGTAATTACCACCCATAATATGCTAAAACATATATACTGCACGTGCTTTGACATGTTTAGTCTTGCGCTGTTTGATATCAGGAAGAAATTCATAATGAAGACTACCTACCAATGTTATATATATATATATATATATATATATATATATATATATATATATATATATATATCCTCTATAGAATTCTACTTCTGTTGCTGTGCCTTAAAGCGCAAACCAACGAAAGCACCAACCTCATTGGTACCAGCGATGAACAAGCAACCACGGTGGTCGCAACATTTTATATCGTAGCCCTTCGCGACACTAAGCCAATGGCCAGACGAAGGATACAAATGTAAAATAAATTACACGCAATAATTTATGTACTAAATATTTTATTCGGATAAAGCTTGCACCTGGCGATAACAAGTTTGCTAACCATGCAAAAAAAGCGTTGCATGGTGGACAATTTGGATTCATTCTTATATTCTAAATCAAGATCTAGATTGTCCATTGGAGCACGGTATGAGGCGATATATTCATCTTTAATGTTATCTAAAATGAAGGCCAGTAGTGATAGAGTTCCTACAGTGGCTCATCTCTGCCTGAAAAGATGGGGGACATGTAAAATAAAAAAAAATTACAAATGCTGACAGAAAAAGTTTGGTCTACACAGTTGTTCCTGATCAAGGAAACGAGTACAGAGGTAATTGCTGCTTTCATTAAACAGAGACCGTTGAACAAAGTTAAACTTATTCAACGTATTCTTATGCATACATAACATTGCAAATGAGCCGCTTTGTTACATCAGTTAAGGTCCTATGAAGAAGGACTCATCAGTTTTACTAAAAATTCTGGACTATGTTCCTCAAATTCCATTACCTTGCTTAAGATATTTGGAAAAAAATTGGAGTTTTGTGAAAATTAGACACGGTGCAAAGGATATAAATAAAATTAGGTTTGAAAATTGTTCTCCTCGGAGTCATGCAAATATTGAAAATCGAGTTTAGACTCACTTTCAATGTGAGCCAATCTTTGATTTTCCTACAGAGGTAATACAATTTTATTTCAACACAATAAGCATATAATGACTTATTTATATTTATATATCATAAATCCAAGGTTTTAAGGAAATTAAGTTACATGTACGTAGTTAACTCCATTGCATACGTAATATTAAGTCATCACAAAACACATTGTAATGAAAACAATTGTTTTAGAATGTCAAGTGTTTCTTATCTCAAGCTGTGGAATACTACTTTTTCACATAATTCTTTAAAACTTCAGTGAAATGCCTTGTACAAAGCCAACCAATGCAAACATAATCATCATGATTTTACAATGTGTAAGGCTGTTTCTATGGCAATCTGACTACGATTGTAGAGAGAAAGTAGACATTACTATAAGTAAAGTGCATAAGCTATAAAAAGACGTATACTAGCTAAACACCTAATACACAAAATTTATATTCATGATTGTTTTGTTCCGAGCCATAAAAAAAAACTAATGAAATATTGCGTATGAATATGCCCTGGCCTGGCGATCTTGACGTATACCCACGCAATGTCAAACAAACTTATTATTTACCGACCATACGGAATGAAACGCGAATGTAGTTTTGTGTATTAATCGTGCGTCTTTTTATCATGAAAGAGCCGTTGTTACATTCTGTACTAAAAAAAAAAATTTAAGAAGCGAACTAAAACAAGCTAGCCCTGTGATTGAGTTTTTACAGGAAGTGTAATTACTATGTGATTCTTGACGCATCTATCACACACACACACACACACACACACACACACACACACACACACACACACACACACACATACATACATACATACATACATACATACATACATACATACATACATACATACATACATACATACATACATACATACATACACACACTACGTGCGTTCGTGCGTGCATTCATATCTACCTACCTAATTACCTACATACGTGTATTTTAACGCTTCTTTGCGCATAGGATGTGCCTCTATACATTCAGTATAATACATTGCATATAATGACGCAACTGCTCTGAGGTTAAACCGAATAAGGAAATTAGGAACGAGATACTTTTGTCTTATGTTATTAAAAGGGAGTTATTTTGAGGAATACTTGACATTAATCCATTTCACTGGCCAGTATGCATATCTTCCTCATCTTGGCAAACATGCCAATGAATATAACAATATAATACAATATTGTTACAATACAATAATAACATCACAATATAATAATATATATTCCTTAGACGTATGTGACATTTGGCATATATGATATCGACTCGAGAGGAACCTGAC
Organism: Unio delphinus; assembly: GCA_029339505.1. NCBI lineage: Eukaryota > Metazoa > Mollusca > Bivalvia > Unionida > Unionidae > Unio > Unio delphinus. Next base: position 3,749,658 of record JAQISU010000303.1, read on the forward strand.
ACCGATTTGTTGAATCAAATCCTAGAAATCGAATGCAAATAGTCCAAAAATCCAAGTCAACATTGCCGATAATGATCTGAATAAAAGGTTGCCCTTCTTGATAAGGGTGATTATGGTTACGGGCTAACAAAACTTAGCTAACTTACAATGGACACGGCTTTGGTGCTATTGTAACAGTTAATATATATATCCAGCTTTAAATTGGTAGATTACTTTGCTGACTTTCTAGACTAATTGAGAAACGTCTTTCCTAAATACCAATTGTTATACTGATGCAGTAACAAAACGGAAACAGAAACGTAATCATTGCTGACTGTTTACATAATTAAATGACAAAGTAACACCCGTAACAGGTACGATTAATCGATATGATGTCTAAACTATGTTCACGTACATGATTGTGACACTTATTTAGCAAGTTGGTGTTTCTTTCTCAGGTAAGGTAAGATCAAGTACCGGAACATCTAGAAATTAGAGTAATCATACACTCTTAGAGTAATGTTTCGACTTATACATTTAAGCATACATTTGTGCACATCATTAATCATTGGCTTAAGATAAGGTGTATATGTGTATGTATGTGTGTGTGTGTGTATATATATATATATATATATATATATATATATATATATATATATATATATATATATATATATATATACATACATACATACATACATACATACATACAGAGAGAGAGAGAGAGAGAGAGAGGGAGGGAGGGAGGGAGACGTGGTGTTACTAAATGTTTTCGCCTTGCTTTTAAAAAAGGTATGAGGTACTGTAATACTGTCCGTCATATTGGCGGCTCGAGTATTTATTGTAGTGTTCTGTCGCGGAGCCTAACTTTGCTACAAAGAATGTTTTTTTATGCCAGTTCCAATCTCCCCTCTTCACTGCACCCTTCGTCCTAAATAGATGCATACATTTTATGACAAATTGATCCTATTGCATTGAGGTGAAATTTGAATACTAAGAACATATTTTGTTTTATTAACAAAAGCCCCTTTACCACAGGTCAGTCCGCCCGTCAATCCGTCGGAATGTGAGAAGGTGTAATAGCAATGTGGTCGTATTTTGTTTAAGACTGACTGTTAAAGATCAGAAATATAATTTTGAAAGCGGGTTTATGGGTGTGGGAATGATAAGCCGATAAAGCATATCGGTTATTTAGATTTATGTTGTTTTTGTTTGTTAAATTAAACAACACCAAGTGTATACCATTACAACGCTCGTGTTTAATTTATATTCATGAATCTACCCTTTCGTATTTGTTTTCGTTTTGAACAATATAATTTCACAATTGTGCTGTCTATTAGGCAGTAGTCATCATGAACAATCTCGAATGCCTCTATTGTAATTAATGTAAAAATACCCTTCAGTTTTGCATCATGATCTCATACCTTTAATCAATGCATAAAGTAACATTTATGCCTATCTGGTATGCTGGTTAAGTCGAATCTCTCGTGATTACATTATAAAGCAGAAGAAAAAATCTAACATCTTGGAATTGTTCTAATTTTTTACTTTGTACTTAACAGGAATGCATTACATCTGGACCACATAGAAAGAAAATTTACACAATGAAATCAAGCATACTGGTTAATCTGCAAAGGTGTTTTTATACCTTTCATTTCTTAGAAAGACATTTAAATTCATAATGTGATTCCAGACATGCCGCTATACCGTCGAAAACAATTGTTTTCTACAATGTGTATAATTTTCACCCACATAATGAAATGTAAAATAGAATATATACTGTCGCTTCCATTCAAATGTTCCTATTCATCACTGGGAAAACAGTTGCTTTTCTCAGGCTTTATTGTTATTCATTTGTTTCCTCTGGTAAAGGGATAGTTGCCATCTTTGAAACGCGGGAATTATCACGTCTGGTCTTGTTTACCTAAAAGGAGACATCCATTATTTAACTTTATAATGTTGTTAGACAACAATATGGTAGTCAGTGAAACTAATTTAAAATCTCATTAGGCTGAATCGTCAGCATATTCACATCAATTCTCTCAAGACATTACATTTTGTCAATCTCAAAGTAACTTTGGGTAATAGAGCATTTTATCTGTAATGTTCGAAGCATCTTTAAAATATAGATTTTCAATGCAGGAAAAGCTTTTGAAAACGAAGTATTGCCAGTGTTGACGGGGAATAAATGAATAAAGCCATGGCATAGAAGGCAACATTACAATATTTGCATATGTATTAGCATCCGCCTATCCACATTATCTGGAACAACAGCCAGTGGACAGCCCTGTCAACTTGATCTGCACAACCCGTACAGAGCCCTGTCAACTTTATTTGCAACAACAGCCCGTACGCAGCCCCATCAACGTTTTCTGCACAACCCGAAGACAGACCCAATAACTTTATCTGCAACAATTGACAATGTGCATCCCCATCAGTTTTATTTGCAACAATTGACAGCATACTTCCCCGTCAGTTTTATTTGCAACAATTGACAGCATGCTTCCCCATCAACTTTAAGGGCAGCAATAGACAGTAAGCATCCACATCAACATTATCTACAACAACATCATGTACATAGCCACGTCAGCGTTATCAGCATCCACATCATGTAAACAGTCCCATCAACGTTATCTGCATAATCCGATGACGGGACGCATCTCCATCAACTTTATCTCTAATATATAACGGTATGCATCCCCATCAACTTTATCTGCACAGCTCGTACCCAGCATCATAAACGTGTGTTTGCAACAACAGCATATACACCGACCATACAAACTACTTTTCCGACACCCAATTAGGCCAATGTCAGATGTTTATGAAAGAGGTTTTATGAGTTTATAATAAAAAATGGTAAAATTCCAATTTCCTGGTATAGCAAAAGAAAGTCAAGTTTTCCAACAATCCTTCTTAATAATGGAATAATAGTCAGCTGCTTAAACATTATTGTGCAATTATATAAGAAGGGCGTGGATTAATAGTCACCAACCAGAACATATCAAACGATTATGACTGTTTCATCTTCAAAGCTTTTTTCGGGATAATTGTATTATGGATACGTGCAACACGTAATATGGATGATGACATCGTTTTAAAATACTTTATTCTCAACTTCTGCACAATAAAGGGAGTTATTCATTTATTGTGATCAGGCTAAAGACCACCTGACACAGTTTCGTTTTTCCAAAGGTTTTGCAATTGGTCAGAAGATTACCTGACACGCTTGTTACACCGTGATTTAATTGAAGACTATTAAACACAGTTTTGATTAAGAGACCAAAAAAGAACTTAGCATATCAGGCATTCATACGGCACATAGAAAATAAACGATTGCAAACAATAATGAGTGATCTTTTGAGAACCTTTTCGTCTATCTGAGCGGTCAAACAATCCTGATCGGATATCCTGAATATGTTGTTCAAGTAGAGACGTACAGAGTTATGAAACATCTTTTTAGTAATCCATCGAGGAAGATGCATACGTTTTTAAATTATTCACTTTGGTGTCTATTTTTGTAAAAGCAAGAACTTAAAGCTATATAATTAATAAATGGACACTCGTGTAATAAAGCATATCGATTCGCTTTGTATGCCATATTAGAAAATATTATTGTTGAAGGAATTTGCTCAAACCATGGACAAAATTGTTATTACAAAAATTCTGAATACACAAACGTATTAATGATTGGCCATGAAGTTAGAAACAACTTTGTTCATTTCGTTGTAGATTATATGTTTGGTATTCACTAGTTCAGAACAATGTGATACAATCCATGTAGAAGGTGTGGAATCATTCGTTGATTCCGTTATCTTTAGATAATATCATGAACTCAAAGATTAATGTGCATATAATCCATTTAATATACAACAGAATTGAGATTATTCCATTCTAATGTATCGACATTTGTTAGCTCATCAACACATTGAACCAGTTTCTCTAATCACTTCAAAATTTCTTGCTCAGGTTGAGAATGTTAATGTCGCTGTTATTGCTGTTATTGCTTGGTTTGCAATAATCATTCTCCTCAGAGAACATCAAGGAGGTAATAGGGAACTGAATAGGCATACAGGGTTTAGTTTGCTCAATGCTGGGCAATTACTCCAATTTGATGAATTTGTCAACTCTTTTTCAAGAATAAAATGGTCTGCGTGTGTTAAGAGTTCAAAACTATAAAACTATTTTAAATCCATTCCGCTATCTCGAAAACTGAGAACAAAATAATGCATTGCCTTCAATATCAAGTCATGTACAATCTCAGTTTTAGGAAAAATGTTGAGAATATTTTAACTGATTTGCCTGTGACAAGTGTGAGGTTAAGAGTCTATATTTGATAATTTTTTTCCGTCAAGTACAGATATATGGTTTAATAAAGTTTCTTATCAATTTTCACCTAAACAAGCCTCAAGTGTAGATGCTGTTCGTTTTTCAAAATATAATTTACAGTCTCGTATGATTCGTATTTACCATTTACTGATCAAACTCAATTTTTAATCATATTTCTGTTTTACAATAGACTACACAACTCCCATGTTTGTCTAATGATGACTGTTTTACAATAGACTACACAACTCCCATGTTTGTCTAATGATGACTGTTTTACAATAGACTACACAACTCCCATGTTTGTCTAATGATGACTATTTTACAACAGACTATACAACCCCCATGTTTGTCTAATGATGACTGTTTTACAATAGACTACACAACTCCCATCTTTGTCTAATGATGACTATTTTACAACAGACTACACAACCCCCATATTTGTCTAATGATGACTGTTTTGCAACAGATTATACAACCCCAATGTTTGTCTAATGATGACTGTTTTACAATAGACTACACAACTCCCATGTTTGTCTAATGATGACTGTTTTACAATAGACTACACGACTCCCATGTTTGTCTAATGATGACTGTTTTACAACAGACTACACAACTCCCATGTTTGTCTAATGATGACTGTTTTACAATAAACTACACAACTACCATGTTTGTCTAATGATGACTATTTTACAACAGACTATACAACCCCCATGTTTGTCTAATGATGACTGTTTTACAATAGACTACACAACTCCCATCTTTGTCTAAAGATGACTATTTTACAATAGACTACACAACCCCCATGTTTATTTAATGATGACTGTTTTGCAATAGACTACACAATTCCCATTTTTGTCTAATGATGACTGTTTTACAATAGACTACACAACTCCCATGTTTGTCTAATGCTGACTGTTTTAGTTTTAGTGCAATATTACAAACTTAATAACACAATGATAAAGTTAAATTACCAAACAAATGCCAACTAAATTGTGTAATTGTCTATTTTAATTGCCCAACAAATATCACCTAGATTATATAGTGCCTGTTTGAATTACCAACAAATGACATTTAAATTGTGTATTGTGCCTGTTCATATTTCCAAACGAATGGCACCCAAACTGTGTATTAACTTCTGTGAATTGTCAAACAAATGCCACCTAAATTGTGTATTGCCTGTTTGAATTACCAAATAAATGCCATCTAAATTGTATATTACCTTTTTGAACTACCAAACAAATGACACCTAAATTTTATATTGTCTGTTTGAATTACCAATCAACTGACACCTAAATTTTATATTGTCTGTTTGAATTACCAAACAACCGACGCCTAGTGTATATTGACTGTTTGAATTACCAAAGTACCAACACCTAAAGTGTATAATGCCTGTTTGAATTACCAAACTACCAACACCTAAAGTGTATATTGCCTGTTTAAAACCTTATGTACATTGCTGAGATGTTGAAAGTTGCAATGGTAAAAGATGCACGTCGACGATCTCGCGTCACGTAGAACATAATACTGTATATTAGATTCAGATCTAGCAAGCTAGATAAAAACGACAAGACCATGTGGGAATATAAACCGTTGTTAGCTAAAGTCTTGTACTTTTTGAAAACATCAACGACACACTAAACATTATAATTATGTTAAGTGTATGCAATTCTTTGTTACCTGGGGCAACATTGGGACAACATAGCTCATTACTGATCACTCACTAACGTTGCAAAAACAAGTGGCATGTCCGAAAATGGAGAACAAAACAGTATTCGATATATATATATATATATATATATATATATATATATATATATATATATATATATATATATATATATATATATATATATATATATATATATATATATATATATATATATATACACATATATAATTATTTTTATTAGTAGTAGTATTAGTAGTAGTAGTAGTATCATTATTATCATTATTATTACTGATTTCTCAGAAACTATTTGGAAGCAATGCTATCTAATTTATAATATTTACAAGTTTACAACACACTAATATTTTACACAACCACAAGAATTTATTGATAAAGTTAATGAGCATATATGCGTCATTTCGTTTCTGCTGGTTATCGAAGCTATTCTTAAACCGACCTTCCTTAGTGCTTCGAATGCTAATTAGCTTCAGATTTATTAAAACACACCCCGTCGTAAACGAAAAATCCGATAAGCTTCGACAAATGACATCCTACTTCTGATCACATGACAGTCTTTAGTTGATATCCCGACTTAAAACTAGAAGGACGTCGATTATCTGTAATCAAAGTAGCTATTACTCATTAATCATTCTCTATACATATTGTAGCATCTCAAGAAGAAAAAAACATAAGTTCATACATGTGTAATGGTGCTTCTAGCGTTATAGAATTCAAAAATGTAGACGTGGCAATTTCAACTGGCACTATTTCTAGTCCAAGGTAGAAGAAAAAACATGTTGGTGTAAAAAAAAAACTAGCATTCATCATCATCACTCGTCTTAATCATAATGATAAGCATGCCAATCTTCACGACTTAAAAATTTTAAGTGCAAGAAGATATGGCTGAAAAAAAAAAACGGGCACAAATTCGGGTGCCCTGGGTTGTCGGTTAAATCACTAGTGTTTGAATCGACAACCCAAGATACCCGGATGACTGGCAATATATTAGAACAAGAATGAAGCATGTGTTTGTTCGTGAACTCAGCTGAATAGAGCTCTGAAATAGTGATCTATTGTGCCTGATCGTTTCTCCAATTAAGGTGTTGTTCGTGTATTCACTAATATTAGTACTACCGCTCCGGTGGCATAGTGGTTAGAGAGTCCGCCTCAGATACAGAAGGTGCTGGGTTCCAGCCCAGGCTGAGTCATACCAAAGACTTATTTTAAAAAAATAGTACTGGATAGGTCATCATGCTACATGTCTGCGTGATGTCCCAGGCATCATGCTACATGTCTGCGTGATGTCCCAGGCATCATGCTACATGTCTTCGTGATGTCCCAGTACTAGACATCACTATAAACTGCCACACTGCAGACATTGTCGCGATATGACTGAAATGTTTCTTTTTAAGGTACGTTAAAAATCCGAACCACACACACACACACACACACACACTATCATAACTATCTTACTTATTAGCTTAATATAATAGATATTTAATATGTTCTAAACTTCGACAAAATATTAACTGATAATACCTTTACAGTCTCGTCCATTTGTATTATTAGGTACCAATCAGTCTTTCATTATACACATTTCGTAATGCTAATGATGTTAATAAATAAACGTGTGCGTAACTGTGTTTTATTATTTAAAGACATCTAACTTCATTGACATTATTATTATCAATTGCAGATACCATTGTTTTGTCAGGTTGCATGGGTTGCTCCACAACGCCACAATATTAGCCGTCTGAAGCATCGGCTCTTAAACAAGTACTATCACGCAATTCGTCTACAAACGTTTAAACCTTGTATTTAGGTCATCACGAGCTTTACTTGTGGTTTCATATCTGAATAATCGTCTATATATGATAGCTGTTCTTCACAAAATACTGATCAAAGCAAGCAATATACGTATAAAATAAAATGTTGATGTATGCCGTACCTAATCATATCTGGTTTTCGCGTAACAGAGGTCGCACATATTATCCAATTCCTTCGACAACTGTTTTTTCCCTCCTTCTTCAGAGATTGATCTAGTTTACTATAATCGTGTCAGAGATGATAGATCTCCCATTTAAGTTCGGCTTTGTTAAAAACATACTGTAATCTTCTAATCAGTAAAGGAATTTAAAGAGCCACATTTGCCTGTGTTAGGCGTAACTGATAATTTGCATATATTGGGAGATTTCTCACCGCATAAAACTGACTTTCAAAAGTTTTGTGATCAAAGAAAATCCGCTCGACTCCCGTTCATTAATTTTCTACGCATTCATTCGAAACAAGATTTATAGAGATAGTCGTGTTTTTCTCCTCAAGTCTATTTAAACTTTTTGTCATTTTATAAGCTGCGAAATCTGCGAGCTGTTTCACATTAAGATTGTACGAAAATTTGATCGCATAAATCAACAATAATGTTACGTGTCTCCTGAACAGTACATTATCGTTATCGAACAACAATTTTCCTTTTTTTTTCTTCTTCTCAACAACAAAATCAAACATGTTAGTCCAAACAGTGCTGACATTCCTTTCATGTGATCCTAATTTTGGAATGAAAGAATTTTGTGTTTAAGTATAATTATACAGCTCATTGACTAAAAATGACATTTTCTTTTCATAAATCTTAGGCAGAGTTAACATCGAAACAGCATGCCTAAATATAATTATAATGTGTCTTATATAACAGATATACATATTTTTAATAAAACCAATGATCTTAAAAGTAACTTACATACTTTCTTTATTCCTACAATGATCCAAAACCTTGCATTTGCTCTCATACCCACGCACATGCGTAATGCAATTTGCCAATGTGAGACGTTTATTGCGCACTCCCAAGCACTGTAAATGATGCCATTATATTGGTGATGTAACGAATTTCTGCAATGTTTCTCGAATTTTTAACATGGAAATTGAAGATTTTCTTTACCTATAAACCATAATCCTTGTTTAATCATTATTCTTTGATTTAAGCCAAGCTCTTCAAGTACCGCACTTAGTTTTAACAATACCTTGCATTTTCACATGCATGATAGACATGTTCACTATAGTCTCTCTCTTTTACAATACTATTTCTCATAAATTAGAGGGGGAAAAGAAAAGCAAACAGCACGTGTGTTGGTGATGGATGCGGAAATTCCACTCTCAGGACCATAATTTGTTGTCAGGAAGTAAGAAAAGCCTCATTCCAGCATACAAACTCTTACTCTTCCTATCCTGCACCAAAGTATCTTCTTTATTTCTAAAAAAAATATTTATCCCTTGTTTTACGATGAATCAAATATACCATCTCACACTAGGAATAGGTACGTTCACGTGCAATCATTTTGAGGCGTTTCTGTACGTCATCAATGTACTTAATGCACTCGGATATTTCATATTCGCGAATAAAAAGCATGTGACGGATGAGAAGATATATTCCACACATAAAAAGAAAAACCAACTCGCGGAGAGCATGAATTATATAAATAGACAGAACTCATATTAGGTTCAAATCCCCTCCCATCGGGTTATAGGTATCCGTTTTTTCCCATGGGTTCGATTCTTACATCACGTCCTTTTGACGGTGCGCGAAATAATCTAAAATAATCTCCTTTTGATCCATGCCCCTAACATATATGGTAATGTTATTTAAGCAGTCTATATCAAGAATCACCCATTTGAAAAAAATATGCCATACATTTGAACAACATTCCGTTTTATAAATTTATTGATGTCATAATTGAGGCAAGCCTATAAGTTGCACTTTCGAATTCCTGCAGATTATACTCCTTAATTGAAGGTAATAAATAAATGGCGAATACATTTTAACTTGCAAATTGTAGAATTAGTTGTACTAAAGAATTTCATGTCAATACTTGATAACGAGAAAATCTCTGCTTATATAGTTATATGCGCCTTTACGACAACTATTCAAAGACTTGTAAAGTTAATGTATTTTTAATGTATTCATCAAAGACTTGTAAAGTTGATTTAATGGTGATGTGTTAATTAAAGGCTTGTAAAGTTAAAATACCGTTAATGTGTTTAAAGCGGGAGATATTTAAACTGTAAACGTTCAATTCGGATTTTCCAGTGCCATACATTCTTTAGATGATCAGTAAGAAAGAGGATCACGGGTCGCAGCTGTCCGATATGATTCACCCAGTCCCACTTTGTGGAGATATGCGCAAAATAATAAAAGTACACATAGTTAAAGATTTGCTTGTAGAATCCTTGAAATTTGGGTCTTATTTCATTGAAAATACATTCTGTAAATCGTAAGATGTTTTTCTGTAAACTGTCGGTTTTACGTGGTACATACAACGCATTAAATGGAAAATCTGAAAATATTCAATTTTGTTTAATATATATTAATACACGTCGTTTTGTTTGAATTTCTTATACTATGTAATTATATATACATTACGTTTCTTAAACTCTGTTACTTTTCTAGAATGAACAGAGATATTATGTTCTTCTGATGTAAAAGCGTATCGGTATATTGGACACTTCCTATGTCACCGTGTATCCTTATATTAAGTACTTCATGTTACAGCGTATCCTTATATTAGGATTTTTATCTTACAGTATATCATTATATCAGGCACTTCCTGTGTTACAGCGTGTCCTTATATTTTAGGAACTTTATATGTTACAGCGTATTCTCAATATCTTCAAAAATATGTCATTGTATCACACGTTCCATCATATTCGTCGGGATTTACATGCTTCGGCTCCATTTAAATAATATATTTTGTCGATTTAACGTCAAAACTAGGCGAGTTTAGATTCCATCTGAGTTTACATACTAGAGTATTGTACACGTAAAATTTGACAAAAAATGTAAAATAATTAAAACAATTCTTTATTTTTATGGATTTCAAATAATTAAAAGTATGCATCAGTTTGTCTTCACGAACAGCTTCAAAATTAACAAATCATGAAATCCACAAACAAATGATACCACATGAACATAAAAAAATTCAATGTAATTAGAAACAAATCAGAAACAATATTATATCCGAAACGTTTTGTCACCACTACCAGATCTTAAACACTATATGCGTGTTCTGAAATTATTGAATCTACATGTGTACGCGTTTATTGAATTTATTGAATCTACATGTGTGCACGCGCATATTGCATTTATTGAATCTACATGTGTGCACGCGTATCCTGGATTTATTGAATCTACATATGTGGACGCGTATATTGAATTTATTGAATCTACATGTCGAAATATGTTGTCTCTTTATTTAAAAAAAGGTGTGTTTATATTTTACAAACACCCAATGCCTTCCATTTTAATTGACATCTGCCGTGCTACGTAAACAATTTAGTGCAAGATATGCATGGCCAGTCTAATTCATTCAACGGTTATACAGATATGAGAATTTTCTTTAAAAACCAAGCTAGTAATATCTTTTTGCACAAAAAAATCAAGCTTTCATCATTGGAAAGAAAACAATGTCTGAATTTCAGTTGCTTCCGACAGAAACATGAGAAGAAATGAAACGTTGCGATAATTTGCTCATTTGCAAATCTGCAACATAATGTAAAAAAGATCCCACCAATTTGTTATTGCTTGATTTGTCTTCCATTTAGGAATTAACGTAAACTTGGTCACTGGGTAATTTTCTTACTGTAATAGATAGATAGATAGATAGATAGATAGATAGATAGATAGATAGATAGATAGATAGATAGATAGATAGATAGATAGATAGATAGATAGATAGATAGATAGATAGATAGATAGATAGATAGATAGATAGATAGATAGATAGATAGATAGATAGATAGATAGATAGATAGATAGATAGATAGATAGATAGATAGATAGATAGATAGATAGATAGATAGATAGATAGATAGATAGATAGATAGATAGATAGATAGATAGATAGATAGATAGATAGATAGATAGATAGATAGATAGATAGATAGATAGATAGATAGATAGATAGATAGATAGATAGATAGATAGATAGATAGATAGATAGATAGATAGATAGATAGATAGATAGATAGATAGATAGATAGATAGATCGATCGATAGATCGATAGATAAGATAGATAAGATAGATAGATAGATAAGATAGATAGATTAGATTGATAGATAGATAAGATAGATAGATTAGATAGATAGATAGATAGATAGATAGATAGATAGATAGATAGATAGATAGATAGATAGATAGATAGATAGATAGATAGATAAATAGATAGCTAGATAGATAGATAGATAGATAGATAGATAGATAGATAGATAGATAGATAGATAGAGAGACAGAGAGATAGATAGATAGATAGATAGATAGATAGATAGATAGATAGATAGATAGATAGATAGATAGATAGATTCATTTGACTAACCAATATGTATGTATGTATGCATGTATGTATGCATGTATGTATGTATGTATGTATGTATGTATGTATGTATGTATGTATGTATGTATGTATGTATGTATGTATGTATGTATGTATGTATGTATGTATGTATGTATGCATGTATGTATGTATGTATGTATGTCTGTCTGTCTGTCTGTATGTATGTATGTATGTATGTATGTATGTATGTATGTATGTATGTATGTATGTATGCATGCATGCATGTATGTATGTATGTATGTATGTATGTATGTATGTATGTATATATATGTATGTATGTTCTTAATCCTTTTCTAAAAATATGCATTCAAACATTGTGATTCCGAAAACTTAGCAGATGTGTTCTTTCACGTTATCGAAACTATATTTAGAAATCAGATCGATACTATCGTTAGGAAATGTATTTTTAAAATAGTTTTTTTTAATGTAGTCCGGTCAGTACGACTTGGTAATTTGTCTGGACACATATTTGTTAATGTTATTGAACAAAGAACGTAATTTTATTCATTCTAATTAGAGATATATGTACTAGCTGTAAGCGTGGTTTCTCAATAAAGATGTACCAGGTAGCAAATAATTGGAAGTACAATGTAATTTTTAAAAAGAACTCGGATGACATCTATTACGACCTATCAAACATGCTTCGATTTTCTTGAGTACAGGACAGCCGTCACGAAAAACATGCTTTCTTCTATAAATCACGAGTACATAACAGTCGTGTTATGTGTTTGTACTTGGGAATTAATTCTTTCTGTTGAGATCTCGTATTGTATACATATTGAGATTCGTATTAAAGTATCACTGTTACAGACAATTTGCTAACAGACAACCAGGAATAAACTGCTTTTAAGAGGTTTTCCATATTCATGATGTTTTCATTATTGAGGTATTATCACTGAGAATATCTGTCTGAGAGCCTACACCGAACGACGTGTTAATGGCTGATTATCATGATGATCGTTATGAAATGCGAGAGCTTTAATCTATGGAAGCCATATATTGAATAGGGAATAATCTGCTTATGATCATCTTCAAAAGTCACGCAATTAAAATGCACTGTTATCATTCTACAAGCCAGAATATTGGAGACTTTATAAAATCATGAAACCCGACAACTCTTTATATCTTGTGTTGCCGCTACTCTCTTTATCAGTACACTCATAAATCATTCATGAAGGGAGGCAACTTTTGAGTTGTGTGTTGCTTTTAATATCGTGACAGTTCGAGTGAACGATTATGTTCGTGGATCTAGCTTTCGTAAATTTATCTTTTCCATCTTGTATCTTGTAACCAAGCTCCTCTCTGTCTCTCCTTACGTGTCTGTCTATCTGTCTGTCTCACTGTCTGTCTGTCTGTCTGTCTGTCTGTCTCTCTCTCTCTCTCTCTCTCTCTCTCTCTCTCTCTCTCTCTCTCTCTCTCTCTCTCTCTCTCTCTCTCTCTCTCTCATGAGTTTGCTTTATTGAGTTTGTAACTATATTTATGGCATAAAACTCCTTAATTTAGTTGCGTTTAGACATATGAAAAATAACGTTGACGTTTCGAGGAACAGGGTTAAATGAATTTTAGTCGAGAATCGGATGCTTGATGTTAGAGCAGCTGTCGAGGTTACACTATAAATAAATTAATCATAATTGTCTTTTTGTTGTTGTAACTGTTAATATGTATTGATTGTTAAAGTTGGTACTGATGTAAGACATACACACAGTATACATTGATTGTTAGATTTTAGGATCCATAAATGTTTTTTGCAAAAAATCAAAGTCTATAGCCATAAACTATGTAACAAAAAAAAAGTCAACAAAACGTTTTGTAAATTTGAACGAATGATTTATTTCCCTGAAGAATCACCAAGCTGGAAGTGTGTTGATGTATTATTAGTCTTGAAATATCACAATGATATAATCCACTTTGTACTTTGTAATTCCAGTGAGTAATTTAAATAAATCCATTAATGCTCTCAAATGAGCACAGCTAAATTTTATTCTACTGAGACTGCTGTTAAGATATAGAATAAGTACTTTTAATGTAATTAAATTAAAATAAGACATAGGACACAATCTGAAGAGCAGCTTGGGAATCATCCTAAGGGAAATTTCCATCGAATTGTAAGCATAATTTGTTTCAAAGAAATCTAGAAATTCTAACTTCAAAGTCAGGGCTGTGTCTAGAACTCAACTTAGCAAACATTAGACATGTAAGCCCAATTCGTACCCTCCGTTTTTATATACCGTTATTTATATAAAGGTCAATTACACAATACAAATTCAGTTTGCTAAACATACAATCATGGACGAAAGCCAACACACAATACAAATTCAATTTACATAAGATACAATCATGAACGAAAGGCAACACATAATACAGATTCAATTTACATAAGATACAATCATGGTCGAAAGCCAATACACAATACAATTTTAATTTACATAACATACAATCATGGACGAAAGCCAACACACAATACAAATTCAATTTACATAATATACAATCATGGACAAAAGACAACACACAATAAAAATTCAATTTACATAACATACAATCATGGACAAAAGACAACACACAATACAAATTCAATCTACATAAGATACAATCATGGACGATTGCCAACACACAATACAAATTTAATTTATATAACATTCAATTATGGACGAAAGCCAACACAGAATACAAATTCAATTTACAGAAGATACAATCATGGACAAAAGCCAACACACAATACAAATTTAATTTATATAACATACAATTATGGACGAAAGCCAACACACAATACAAATTAAATTTACATAAGATACAATCATGGACAAAAGACAACACACAATGTAAATTTATTATTCATAATATTATTAACTAATTTAAACTCTTTTTAACTTAAGAACACATGAATATAAACTGGTTTAGGATGGTGGGGTCGGGGTAGGCAAGAACGCGGTCAAGGGTGAATTTTTCTACTGAACCCCACACGCCATGTTTTATCTGGATTCTTGTATGCCATGTCTAGCTTCAAAGATGGCGATATTATTAAGAAATTGATGATACATGCTGAATGGAAAAATAAAAGAAAGACATAAATAATTTCATTCTTTTATACTCAATCTGTGTTTTGAATTATGTCTGGAACGAATAATATTTTGGTGAACACCACCGCCAAGAGGATGACACGTTTAACCAGCATGTATCAATTCGTAAATTCGTATTTAAAACGTTACTCTACGCGTCGTTATTGTTATGTACGTTGTTTTTTTTTACCGAGTTGCTTCTCGAACTGTTAGCCAATACTTTCAGAAAAAAATAAAGTATCTATAAAACCGTCTTGAAATAACACAAAGAGTACTTGTATTTGCTGGGTACTTTGAGCATTCCATAGTACGTGTTGGGTACTTTGGTAATTTCATGGTATCTCTTAGGTAATTTGGGCGTGACTAATTACTTGCTTGCTAGGTATTTTATGCATTCCATGATACTTGCTGTTTGCTTTGGAAATTGGTTGGTACTTGCTGGGTACTTTGGACCTTCATGGTAAAGATTGGGTACTTTGGACCTTATTGGTAAAGATTTCGTACTTTGGACATTACATGGTACTTGCTGATAATTTGACATTATATTGTATTTGCTGTTTAGTTTGTGCATACCATGGTACTTGCTGGGCATATTGGATATTCGATTGTAATTGATGGATACGTTGGGCATCGTCAAATTAAACCATTGCAAACATTTGCTCTAAAGGAGATTACAATGTCCAGATGTACTATCCTAGTTATAATGCGCAGTGCTGACCATTGAAAATTTGGGAAACAAATATGTACAGTCATTAACACGATTGTAATACTGATAACAATTCCAAATAAGCAAATGCCAACATATGATTTTACCAATTAATTGCATGTTCACCTGTAGAAATATAATACATGATGTGATTAGTATATTGTTATTAAAGAGTCTTTAGTTTGGCGATTACATTTGCATCGACCATTACGAAAAATAGACGTTTTATGTTTCCAATTTTTTTTATTGAAGAGTGCGCTGGCATTCAAACTAAAAAGAATGGCGTATAAGACAACGGTATTAATTCGAACAATACTGGAGTGTTCAACATTATGACATTTGAGACAACAGATTTATTTCAAACACAAATGCTAAACAGAAAATGTGCATAACAGTTGTAGGAAATGTAAGAAAATTATAACAGAGCAGGTTATATTTAATGTTTAGTTGTCTCTCTTATAAAAGGGTTTTAAGAGTATACTTTATTTGTGGCAGAAAACGTATGCAATGAATCTCAGAAACAATCCTCAAAACTGCAAATAGTATCCTTCTTTCACACTCAATTTCATTTGGCCAAAAAAATCGTCTCGCTCTTCCGCATCTCTTTTCGATACAACAACTGTGTTACTGTCAAAGTCTTAACGCTTTACCTAACTGGCTTTTTCAAAGAAGTTTTAATTTTACTTAGGAACTGGACAATTTCTGTTGATTAAAAAAACGGATCTGCGATAATTTCAAATGCGAGACTGTCGAATGCTGTTGATGAAGTTCAAGTGTAAGACAGATATTTGATATAAAATCCAGTAATAGAGTCGGATCCTAAATGCTCGTTTTTCGTTCTACATTGCAGACAGTTTATTTCTCTTATTATGCATGCCATGCCGGAAGTTGGAATAATTACCCATAAATTAAATGTTTACTATCAAGAAACCCCGTTTATAAGATTGGATAGCATGTACTAGGTCCACACAGAGAATACACGACACAGTCCTAGATGTACCAATCGTCCATCGTCCTGCTTCTACAGTAACAATAAAAACGGACGCCGATCATCATAGATGCTTTGCATATACGAAGTTGTCACACGTATGAAAATGGCGAAATTGTGTGAACCTCATGATGAGTCAAAACTTGAAAATCACAAGGAAATTTCATATAGTCTACATACATACATACATACATACATACATACATACATACATACATACATACATACATACATACATACATACATACATACATACATACAGATAGACATACAGATAGACATACAGATAGACAAACATACGTACATACATTCTTACAGACAGACAGATAGACAGACAAACATACGTACAGATATGCATACATAAAGACAAACACACATTCATATTTGTCAAAATTATTACATCTTTCGTACTTTTCACGATTAGGATTGACAATCCACATAAAACACAGTTCACACGTATATTTTCTAAAATATTTTCAAACATTAATATGCTACTAAAAACAACCCACTTAAGATATAGCATTCGTCCTAATGCACGTATAATGTGTAAATTAATGGATATAAACTTTCATTAGGTGATAATTTTATAATTCTACCTGAGGGCTGAGGGGTAAAATCCATTGAAATGCAATTTTATTGTATCTTAATCATGAGTGAATTATCGTGATTAACTTTGAAGTCATGCGCATAGGAGATATAGCCTGGAGCCGTCACTTAACAGTAAATTAGTGTTGGGAATGTTTCCTCTGAACAATCCTTTAATCTGAAGGAAGCTACGCTAAAAGTGTGGGATTATGTTATGTTTCATCAATCGGATGATCTAAAGTGCACTTACAATGAAGTTACATGCTGGAAAATGTGGCAAATACTGATAGAAGCTATTAGCTACGCGTAAGAATACAATATCTGTCATGTTGTTAGAAGGCGTTGGACAGCAATGGATGTTTATTTTTCATGTAGCAGATTGGATATCAGCACTCACACACACACACACACACACGCACACACAGACGGACGTTAATTATGACATGTTTGATTCACACAATAAATGGTATACGTGTGAAAGAATATGTTACAAGCGACAGTATCAGACTGGCATGAAATGAACACAAACATGCTGGATATATATCGAACCCATTTTCTAGGAAACAAGGACAGATAATACAATGTCACGCACGACACTAGAACAAAACATAAAAAATTGTGTTGGAGTCATTTATATATTAAACGACACAAAATAAATCAGACAAGAATGATTGAACTACAGTCTGGGTTTAGAAGATTTTTACCCTGCTGATGTATACTTCGTTTTGATCATATTAAGGCTCAAACGTCAAACGGATTCTACATCAAAATGATCATGATGTTCTTATACAAGCTTTGAACACAGCTCATCATGAAATATTGTCAAATAAACTGGTAGGATTGAGAGTGGTTTGAATTATATTTAAGAAATATATACTTATTTTCAGAGTTAGCAATGCAGAATCCAAACTTTCACCAATGGGAGTAATTAAGGACCAATTCTAGTTTTACATATAATAAATGATATGATATGGTAACAAACACAGAGGCTGTAGGATTGTACTATATATATATATATATATATATATATATATATATATATATATATATATATATATATATATATATATATATATATATATGTGTGTGTGTGTGTGTGTGTGCGTGTGTGTGTGTGTGTGTGTGTGTGTGTGTGTGTGTGTGTAGTACAATCCTACAGATTACTGTGTTATCATATTTTCGCAACAGTATCTTACACCATAACATAACGTAAAATATGAATACATTCTTAAATGTTTTTCAATTTATTATGTACAACATCAAAAGCTAAACACTTTCAAAATACATGTCGGAAAATTTATTTTTTGGTCTCATTAAAAAGATTGATTTCGATATTTGTAATTAATTTATTTTGAGACTTGATTAAAAGTCTTTGTACAGTCAACTGAAAGATGTATCCTCCTTCTGTTGCCTTTGATCTGGAAGGCAACCCGTTGTCTTTTCCAGTGTTCTGTTCCTGATAGCGATTTTTTAACAACAAACTCTCTAAGAACTATATGTGAGAACATACGAGCAATTTTAAGTAGAAGTTTTTATTTGTCCAAAAATTAGTAAAATACTTTCTATTTTGTTTGGTGATTTCGATGAGAAATTGGTATTTTGCTATTGTTCGTCAACTCTACTTGAATGTTTTGTCCATGATACAGTTTACCTATTACATGGTTCTCTCCTTGAGACTTCAGTTAAACAAACCAGTCTATATAGAAGACATGCGTAAACGCATACATCAATACTTGCTATTAATAATGCAAACTGTCCTCTTATATGAGTACTTGCCATAACTGAACATTTAAGAAACATTTGGGGTAATAAAAAAAGATAAATTCACATAGAATTACTAACTTCCAAACATTACCTATATGATTCGCCTTTTTCACAAGTCTAGTTCTCTCTGCTATACTCTTCGCTATTTATCTACTGCATTTGTTTTTATAGTTATTTTTTTAATTCAAGAAGCTGAATAAATGCTCTGTGTGAGTATCACATCTGTTATTTAGAAGATCTGTTTTCTGTATTCTGTGCGATTTTTAAAGACATTAAATAAGAAAGGCTTTACTTTGAGATCGCTCTGATGGTCTAAGTGGTTAAAGCGTCCGTCACAGATGTGGGAAGTTGCGCATTTGAACCTCGGCTGTGTCATTCCAAAGACATAAAAATGGTACAAACAGCTGCTTCGCTTGACGCTCAGCATTAAGAGATTACTATTAGGAATGGTCGACTTGGTGTTAGGGTATAGATCATACTACATGTATGTGACATGATGCCCAGTGCTAGATAATACTTAAACTGCCACACTGGAGGCATCGTAGCGATATGACTGAAAAATGGTTGAAGCTAAAAATCCATATACACACACACACGCTTTATTTTGATCCATATAATGAGAGTCATTGGTTCTTTGGTTAATCCAGTCCATAAATTTCTTTCCCATCCCGGATTCTTAAATGAAAAACAAAACAAAACAAAACAAAAACACTCTTGTATGTATGTGTTACTTGAAACAATAATCTAAGTAAATGTAAACCTTCCGAGCCACAATTGATCCGGAAGTACTGAACGTACCCCAGGAACAAACAACGACAACCATCCTATCATACGTGAAGAAGTAGACGCCGTTAGATCGCTAAAAAAAGAGGAAGTGTCTTCGGAGTGGACAATATCCCAGCAGATCTGGTCCAATCTGGGGGTGAGTGGTAGAAAAAAATGATTCGCGCACTCAAAACATCTGTAACAAGATCTGCAAACAGGAGTATGGGCATTGTCGTGGATCCAATCACTGATCATCACCCTACCCAAGTTAGGTAAGTTGCAATAGTGTCAAAACCATCGTACAGCCAGTCGTTTAAGACATCCAAGCAAAGTCATGTTGAGGAGAAAAGCAACAGGATGAAAAGATCATTGCCTAGAAGGAGGAAGGTTTCAGAGTAGGGGGCAGTTAAACAGAGTAGATCCTCAACCTCAGGACATTGTGTGAGAAATTCCTTCAGCACCAGTAAGATCTGTACCACGTTTCTTTCGTGGATTTCAATAATTAATTTGTCAGGGTATGGCATGCAGCATTATGGGCGACAATGAGACTGTGCAAAATCAATGTCAATCTCATCACAGTAATAGAGAACCTCTATGGCAAGGGCACCAGTGCAGTATACTTAAATGGCAGTATAGGGGACTGTTTCAGAACAACAATCGGAGTCAGACAAGGCTACCTGTTCTTTCCCACACATTTCAACATCTTTCTGGAGAGAATCATGGCTGACACGCTTGAAAAGCATGAAGGGACAGTCCGCATCAGAGGCAGAACAGACCCAACTTAC
This sequence comes from Unio delphinus, assembly GCA_029339505.1. Taxonomy (NCBI): domain Eukaryota; kingdom Metazoa; phylum Mollusca; class Bivalvia; order Unionida; family Unionidae; genus Unio; species Unio delphinus. Next base: position 3,770,656 of record JAQISU010000303.1, read on the forward strand.
GTTGTGCCGATGACATTGATAGACTAGCAGGAAACGAGGAGGAACTACTTAGCTTAGGAAAGAGCATCGACAAACCTTATGTAGCCTACAGTATGGAAATCAGTACAGAGAAGACCAAAATGATGCCCAACAACACCAAGAACATCAGCAATGGCATCATGGTCCAAGGTACGAAGCTAAAAACAGTCCACAGCTTCAAGTATTTGCGAACAACGGTAGCATATAAAGGATCAAAGCCTGAAGTACTCTCCAGGATTGCGCAGACAACAGTCAACGCTGACAAATCTGAAGCCCATCTGGAATGACAAGAACATCGCACTCAGTTCAAATGTCAGACTGATGCACGCACTGTTGATCTCTGTATTTCTCTACGTCTGTGAATCATAAACCATAACAGCTGACTTAGGATACAAGCCACATAGATGACTTAGAGAAAATGATACAGTTCACATAAATGAGATGTTTCCATAGGATCATCGGCATCACACACAATGACCGTGTCATCAATGACGAAACACGACAGAGGATCAGACAAGCCATTGGGCGTCACGAAAATATCATGATCACAGTGAAAATCGTGAACTACAGTTGTATGGGCATGTCTCACGATCATCATGACTTGTCAAGACAATCCTGCAAAGTACTGTACAAGGACGAAGTAAGACAGACGAGCAGAGAAAGAGGTTTAAAGATAACATTTAGAGAGTGGACAGGCTGAAGAAGAAGAAGAAGAAGAAGAAGAAGAAGAAGAAGAAGAAGAAGAAGAAGAAGAAGAAGAAGAAGAAGATGATGATGATGACGATGATGATGATGATGATGATGATATAAACATATACCAAATTAGTATTCCAGTTCACCAAGCAATTATAAACATACTGTCGGTTACTTTGACACATTCATGTGACGAAATAGAATGAGCGTCGCTTTGAACGGTATAGATCTGTCGTGACCTTGTCATAACCTTATATGGGAACAAATTGCTTTATAATTCGATGACTATTCTAATTTGGTCACCTTTAAAATGAAGCTTATATATTAACATGCCTAGATACTCCAAATCCGATAATATAATATCGAAGCAAGTCCGATTTAAATCCAACCTTATGAATATCTACTAAAGCTTCGGATTCATTGAAGCCGATTTTTGGCCTGTCGTGATGGACTAAAGCTGCACTGAACTTAAATTTGTTCACAAAGGTGAGTCCTGAAATTTGACCTGTTAGGATGTGTGCTAGTTAATGAAGATGTAGGAAATGCCTATAATGACGTGTATTAGGTTTATTTTTAAGAATTCAACTTGTGTAGGATGCTGTTAGAATCTAGAGCGCAGAATGATAACAAGACAGTTAGAACGCGAAACTATACGTTCATAGTGAACGGTCACTCTCAAATCGAAATTGGGTATCAACTATTGCAAAAGAACCATTACTGCTTTTACACGCGAAGAGCTTAAAACCATGGCTATAACAAAATCTTAAGGAAATGCATCTCCGTAACAAAATAAAACAAAATAGTGTCCCTTTTAAATTGTTCCTGACACAGTATAAAGATTTTCGAAGACACCTTATTTTGTATATATTTTACATGTTATACAAACCAGTTTGTCACAAGCAGTTAGTTTTAGTCGGATATCTTCTAACCGAATAAAGCTGTCATTGCATTTAAGGAATAGATCCTTCACGTGTAAATTTTTAAAACAACGACGCTGCAAAGTAAAGATTTATATTCTTATATCAGAATTTAGAAAGAAAATGTGCAAATGTTCGAAATTTTAAGCCAATCATGAAGAGAACTAAAACCTTTCGTCTAAGAATAAAGTGTTAACAATCATTCAGTTTTAAAAAAAAACGTGTCATCCAGCCAAATGATACCGCTAATGATCAATTGCATAGTGATATAAGTGTACAACAGCCACCAAGGCAGTTGAATATCATCAGTACAGGCGATTCAGAATGAACAATTTTGTTTACTCTTTAAAACCTACTTTTTTTATTTATTTTTTTAAAACTGCGAACTGAAACCATTTTCAAAAAAGACACATTGATGTCGGGCATAAATGTAGGTTTTGCAACATTTTATGTTCCTATGGTAAATCATTAGTTAAATATGGGAAGTTTAGTCCTGATATTTTGAAGTAGTTTCCCTTGTTACATTGTTCTAAGTTTAGTACAACGAGTCTTTAAAACGAGCAACTCCATTTAGTTTTATAAAATATACTTTTAGCTTTAACATACAATTTAATTTTAAAAAACAAGCGTAACGATGTAGAATATAGAGACCACGACTTCGCGATATGAATGTCATATAATAATGCATGAGTCAAACTAAGGCTGTTCTAATTTTAACAAAGTAGATGGCGCTGTGTAAAGTGTATTTTTGTTGTTCTTGTCGTTTTAATTATTCCATGCATGCTTTCGATATAAAAACATTCACCATAAATTCTTTACGTCTTTATTTTACGATACATAAAGTGATGTTCCACAAATATCTAACAAATATCTAGCAAACAGAACTTGCATGTCACAAATAAGGATTTTACATAATGCGAAGTACGACAAGTACAGGGGCTCCGAGTGGCAGAGTGGTATCAAGCGCTCTCCTTCACGGATCATTGCCATTTCACCTCTGTCTGCGTGGGTTCGGTTCTCGGATTCGGACAATGTTGGTATGTGAGAAAGCTTGCCAGTAGCTTATCATGGGTCGGTGGTTCTTTCTGGGGTTTTCCCGTGTTCTTCCTCCAACATTATTACTGGCCGCCATGTATAGCCTATCGTGTGCTGAAAATTGTCGTGAAACCCTACAACAACCACAAGTACAAAGCCAATGATACAATTGAGAAGGTGTTGCTGCTACCCAGACACTACCGCCATTGCTTGTCTTGTTACGCCACCATTAAGACAAAAAAACAAACTATATCAACATCTGATTATGATAGATATAATAAGATGAGTAGCAATATCAACAGTAATTGTTGTAGTAGTAGTAGTAGTAGTAGTAGTAGTAGTAGTAGTAGTAGTAGTAGAGTTACTGTCCGTATTAATATTGTAGTGCAATCAAGTCAATATCGCAGCATAATGTTGGGGGAGGGGGGATCCTCTTCAAATAAATTTAAAAATACAGGTTTTCATTAAGTTAACTATTTTATTATTTTTCTTTACCCAACATATTGCACTTTCGTACTAGCTCATCTCACGACTATTTCGTTCCTGTTATAATATACCACATCAAGATTAAATTCTTTTTATTTACATATCACAATATCAACACGTCATCAAAAGACAATCTCTTGAATGACTATACGCTGTGAAGTCAACAAAAAGTGAAATTAAGGAACCTGTTCCTTGATTTGTACATGACGTTAAATGTAGATAGCACTCAAGGTTCGTTGAACTTTGATGTCATATATAATCTCAGTTCTGTTTTTTAAGATATGAGCTTTCTTCTCGAATTGTACGTTTTGGTCTTAGTGTTAATGACTCGTCCATTGTATCTCCGCTTTCAGAAAGATCACTCTCACACGAACTGTCCCCATGTCCATCCGCGAACGATGTTCCTGAACTTCCAGGACTTGGATCATTAGAGTTCCTAATCGATTTATTGCCATTTTGACTTTCGTGGATATCAGCACTAACTCTACTTTCCTCTGAATCCTTATTCTGTCCCATTTCGTTTTCCACATTGTCTTTAAGTTGTGCATTCCTCTTCGCTACCTCTTCTTCTCGTTTGGTCTTCCGCCATTTAGCCCTGCGATTTTTGAACCATACCTGAGAAAGGAACATTTACAAGATGTTAATAAAAAGGAATCAAGAAACTGTTTATCACATAAAATTATAATCTAAACGTAATAATCTAAACGTTATAATATAAACGAAAGAATCTAAACGTAAGAATCTAAACGCAAAAGCTGTCAATTAAATCACTATTTCAGTAAACGAAATATCTTGCACATTTGGAAGAATATATTACCATTCTACAAATTGTATTCCCCCCAATATAATTATGTGCCATAGGGAAAAATGATCTGAAAACATCTTTATGGGTTTTATAATCTTTTTACAAGAGATACTGTAAACTTTCTTATTTTAAAATCGCAAAGAACACTCAAAAAAGCTTTAAATGGCTGGTATAAGAACACGGATAAAAGAACTAGCTACAAATGCAGCTAATGACAACTAACAAGAAATCATAATGCGAAAATGAAAGACAGCGAGAAAATACAAGAGCGGTAAATATAACTTTTTCAAGAACACAGTATTCAATGATTATTAAAATCGAAACGTTTTGTGTTTTTCTGTTGTTGTTTTTTGTGTGGTAAATTTGTTGACTTTTTAATTGTCGTAGGAAATTAATCATTGAAACTTGAATTAATTCTGGGACAGTCTGACTGATTCCTTACGCGGATTCCATATGGAAACAAGATTTTTTTTAAATATGTAAACATTCAATGGAACCGAATCAACTTGTGTGGTCTCAGGGTATAATTTTACAGGTAATAATTCATTTAAGATCACTTTTATCGTAATCGTTTTGTATGCTTAAGGGTTACTTTTCATTAAATGATCACAAATCGAAATTGTATCTGTATGATAGTAACGGAAAACATATAATATACATATGTGTGTGTGTGTATATATATATATATATATATATATATATATATATATATATATATATATATATATATATATATATATATATATATATATATAGATATAGATATAGATATATATATATATATATATATATATATATATATATATATATATATATATAGATATATATATATATATAGATATATATATATATATATAGATAGATATATATATACACACACACATACATACATACATACATACATACATACATACATACATACATACATACATACATACATACATACATACATACATACATACATACATACATACATACATACATACATACATACATACATACATATGTGTGTGTGCAATACGATGTTCCAAAGGATCAGTAAGAAAATTAATAATTTATCAGTTTGTCAAATATCCTTATTTGAATAAGGAGTACAGTATAATACAATCCCACTGAGTGTTACGTTACGTTGACACTTCTTATAATCGATGCAAAAACTATCCTCTTAGTACTGTCGATTTACGAGTTTTCAAAACATTTAATCGATAACTTTAGAGTATCGACATTCCAATTGTTCAAACGAATTTGGTCCAAAGGGTTTAAGTCAATTTAATCGAATACGACTGTGTAATTTACATTTGTGGACAGCTTAAAATTCGGCACAAACGGGTACACTGTGCCCAGACAGTGTTGTATGTCTATTGGCAAAGTTGTATCCATTAGGCTCACAATATATTTGGGAGAGGAATCAAGATCAGATAAAAGCTTGATTTGTCACGCTCCCTTTGATCTGTGTCGCTTTACGACAGTTTCCCCTATCTAGGTATCAGGCGAAGCTAAATGGCTGCGATATCATCCGATGATTAAGTGAGAATATTTTAATATGCAAGGTATAACACTTTGTTTGATGTGTGGGCAAATGACTAACGTAGAGATAGTTAAATATAAAGCCAATATTTGTATTAACACAGTATGTTTTATTAATTGTCTCATCCATTTCGTGCTTCTGTATTATTTATAAGAAAAAATAAACGCATCACCGAAATCTAATTATCCGGAAACGTGGCTTGTATGGATAAAGTGTTGGCATATATTCAGAATGACGTTTAATGGTTACGGCAGTAAATAGGCAAATCCTTTTATGTTCCATTAAAGCTAAAGCATTATCCATTTATTCCCGACCATAATCGACGAAATTTTGGTTTGAAGCGCATAGTATTGATCATGATTAAGAATCTATCGTTTCAAGGTGCAATTCAGATTACTATAAGAAGAAAAACATCCCTAGAATTTAATATTTTAAGCTAGACGAAATTAAAGGCATAATATCTGCTTAACGTGCCGAAGGAATGTCGAGATGACAAAGATATGTTTTCTTTTTCAGGATCTAACCTACCATGAAAGACAGAATCGATCCTATCTAAATTGACGGCTAGGAAATAGCATTCAGATAATCTTTCTAATGCGTTTCACATTCTAAAACGACTAGGCGGCTGTAAGATCTTAAAATTATACCACTCTGTTCTCTATTTCAGTAGTATTAATTTTCCTAAAAAGATACTACCAAAAATAGTTCCTAGCTTTTGGCTGGTATAAAATAGTTCCTAGCTTTTGGCTGGTATAAATTAGTTCCTAGCTTTTGTCTGGTATAAAATACTTGCTTTTCGTTTTCTAAAGTTAGTTTATTCATCTATAGCCTGCTTTAATATCATCAGCACAAACGTGATTTGATGTCATTAGGGATAGTTGTAAATGTTGTGAAGAGTCTAAATAAATAATTAATTTAAAGTAAAGGACACGTCATTTTCATTACTGGTACAATTTCATTATAGCAAAAAAATATTTACGTACCTCTACGCGTTCTTCTTTGAGATCTACTTTCATGGCTAGTTCTTCACGCAATAATACATCTGGGTAATGTGTCTTCTGAAACGTAGCCTCTAGCTCCTCAAGTTGCTCTTCCGTAAAAATAGTCCTGTGACGTCGCTTCCGCTTCTGCCCTGCTCTCATTAGATCCATTGGGGTCAGAAAGCTCTGCAGCGGGTGGTAAGCAGCTGAAGTAAAAGAAATGTCCGAAGTGGATTAATTCGTTTTTTATTATTTTTGTTGCGTATGTATGTATGTATGTATGTATGTATGTATGTATGTATGTATGTAGGTAGGTAGGTAGGTAGGTAGGTAGGTAGGTAGGTAGGTAGGTAGGTAGGTAGGTAGGTATCAATGTGTGCATTTGCCCGTCTGTCTGTCATGATATGTGCGTCACTGGAACATAGGAATGTTACATTTCACCACGAGATGTGCGTCACTATCAAAATGAATGAGAATATAAATGCATTAACAAAATAACAATTGTTCTGCATATGAAAGTTTGGTATTGTTTTCTTCTACTATCTACAAATGCAACTCAAATAAAAATGATTCAATAAATGGCCATTTAAAAATCTTGCCAAACATTCGTCCTGACGTAAATATGGGACACACGGTACAAATACTAGTAATATGAAAAACTGGATACCAGCCTGGAAATGAGTGGACATAAAATAGAGTATATATGGGTTTGGCTGGCCAGTATTGGTTAATAATGTAAGTTATGTTTTAGGAAAAAGAATCTTTTGAGATCTTATCCTACTTGTAAGTGAGAGAAAACAATAGACATTGTTTTATGGATGGATTTTTAGTCTCTTAAAAGTTTTAGTTTGGAACAACTCATTACTAAAATTAGCACCTGACTCTTTGGTGAGGAATTGAAAGCACTTGTTTCAAACACATGCAAGTTAGAAAATGCATCGGCTCATATCCTTTCCTCTACACAGAAGCTAACATCCATGTTTTATCTATACTGATAAAGTTAGGTTTAATCATGATTGCTTAAAAAATGGAAGTTATTAAACTTTTAATATCCTAATATGTATCGCTTGTGTTTGTTTTTGTGACGTAGGCAGAGAAGTTAGATTTTGAACGCAGACATACACACGTGCAAAGAATGAAATGATATAACGATGAACACATTTGAATACTTTATTTTTAATATAGTGGTTAAATATTCGTTCCTACTTTGCTGCTTATAGTACCTTGTGACTTTCATCTCTGCCATAAATAAAATTTAATGGCGCCGATTGAATGTGTTCGTACTAAGCGGTAAGACCAATCATGCAATTTTTTCACGCACCTTTTTGAACTATTCGTACGTCATTCTTCACACAATTGAAGACAAACCACATATGTGCTTTAAATGTATCTCATATCCCCTCTTTTAAGCATTAAATATATGATTCACTGGGATTTTTACAGGTTTGATTCGGTGTATTAAAGCATATCGAATGGTAGCGAAAACATTTTTTTTATAAACATCCAGACTGGGTGTCGAATTCAGAAATACGGAACAAGCATTTTTATATCGTACACCACAACAAAGTTGAAAGGCTATGTAATTTTAAAAAATATAGCAGAGCACGTGATTTTCTTTGAGATACATTTATAAAGACCGTATCCTAAATGCCTTGGAGACATTTGAGCAAATCCACTGCAACACATTCTAAACTATTGTTATCAAATATAGCGGAATAAACATTTAAAAATAAATATCACACTGATACAAACATGGTATATTAGCCTGTGAGTACAATTAATAGAAACTATGAATTCAGCAAAAACCGTTATTGTATCCTTTTTGGATGGTACTTTCAAATTTGCCGTATATCAATGTCATACGTGAAGCTACCTTTTCGAAGCTAGTCAGTCCGGCTTTGGAATGATAAGTGCTTTCAAGTTGCCTTGTTTAAATTACTCAAGTTACCAATTACAATATATAATGAATAAAAGATGATGTATTTGATATTAATGTGGCCCATTGAAAACAAAGTAAATGTATCACACCAATGGGAAAGTAATTTCGAGACTTAATGAAACCCGTTAACTACGTTGTATATTATTAGCCAAAATCAACAATAATGTCTAATATTACTAGTCACGTGTATATGCCAATGCATTTTAAGTCCCCATGTACAAGAATGAAATTATCTTTTCATGGATATTTTAGCTGAATATATTTTTTCTTCTTTAATATCATCTAATCAAGCCACTAAATATTTTTTATAGATGAGATATCGGTTATATTTTTGGTACACTGGTCTTGTTTATTTAAAATAACGATCTAGCAATTATGCTCAAAATGAGATACCTCTAGTTCATTTCTTTGTAAATTTTCAATATATATATATATATATATATATATATATATATATATATATATATATATATATATATATATATATACATATATATATATATATACATATATATATATATATATATATATATATATATATATATATATATATATATATATATATATATATATATATATATATAATATATATATATATATATATAATGTATATCTACATGTCAACGTTTTTATTTTCTTTGTCTTTGTTTAAATTTTTATTTGTTGTCTTGTCTTTGTGTTTTTGTTTTATTCTTTTTTCTCAAAATAATTTCCTGCCTAACAGTCTAGGCCAGAGATACTTATATATCATACCAAGGAATTTAATTCGAAGAATAAACAGTATAGTGACCTCATAAAGGGATCTATCTGATTGACTGCCATAAATAAGGGATTATGAATCCAACCCATTGTACGATCTTGAGTAAAGCAAATAACACTTTCAGTGATTGTTTTAACAAGATAAAAGCATTCGGACTGATTTGCTGCAAACCAATAAAGATTAGTTTCTAGTAATCCCGCAAATAAAGAATACGACCAGGTGAGAATCACCGCTAATTGGTGAGTCATAAACCGAGTCGCGTCGTGATCTTGTACTACATCTATAAACGTTTAAGCAAACACATTTACAACGCATAATGATTCTTTATCAGGAAAATGCAAGGTCAAGGCCAATAGATTGGCACCTTTACAATAGATTATCTTAGTTTGCTTTTGTCAAATGTTGTTAAATTTGTGCTGGGGTAATTTGAATGAGTACCGGTAAGTTTTGGGAAAGAATCCATAGCATTATTTTTTTTTATCAGCATATAGACTATGAAAGTATTTTGTAGTTTCTGGATGAGAGATTTTACTTTTATTTTTTTTAAATATTTAATGATGTATTACTTTTTCATTTACGTTTACGAATACCGTTTAAATCAGGTGTAAAGATTGTATTAAAAAGTTATACTAAAATCATTCACCTTATGAACAATCCCATGTGCCGTTTTCTTGTCTTAGTCTTTGTTTTATTTTATTTTCTCAAAACACTTTTCTTGACGAATTTTCTAGGCTAGAGACACTTCTAATTCGGACAATTTTAGATATTAGGTGATGGTGTGGGGAACGTTTGGAACTTTAGGAATTATGTCATTTCTTCGTTTAATAGTCAGATTAATATCAAGTTTTGATGTCGTGTCAGGCCATGAATCCAACCCAAAGATGTTTTCCATTAAATTACAAAAAATTGAATAATACCCACGTTGAATGACATAAGATTTAAATACCTAACTTATTCTTACATGCCTATAGGCAAGCTACCGAAGAAAGGTTTGCTTTTTCCCCTACCAAGCAATATGTCATTTGAAAAGATAAGATTTGTTGTAACTTGCGGATGAGATTTATATCTACTCATATATATATATATATATATATATATATATATATATATATATATATATATATATATATATATATATATATATATATATATATATATATATATATATATATATATATATATATATATATATATATATATATATATATATATATATATATGGACACCAAATTCCATAAATCGTTTTTAGTTTTTTTTTATTTACATAATTAGGTTTCAGGTTGAAAGTGCATTATTTATGATAAATAAAGGTGTTTATCATCAATCAGAATTTGTTAAATTTGGAATCGCTTCTTGAAAGACTAATATATATGGGTTTTTGTTTAATAAAGGAGATGGTAAGTTTCTCTTAGAAATGTATGTTTTGAGAATATTAACCTGGATTAATATATCGATCAAGTTAGCAAACTTCTGTGAATATTACGTAAGATTAACCATTTAATTTTTCACTAATTTGCAAACTGTGGATGAAGATTCGCCTTTTGCTATATAATTTAGCACACACAAAATAGAAAAACCCTTCAAAATAAAACAAAATTTTAGTGATAGTTATTGGTAAATATTTTATATGAAATCAAACTCAAAATCAAAACTTAGCATTGACATCCACCATTACCACTTTGTAAGCCAAAAAAGAACATCCAAGACTTGTTCAAATATTTGTTTCTTGCTTTTATAAGCCTTTTTTCGACTTGAAAAGAAACTTGAAAATTAATTCTGAAGTGGTTTTAATATCAGCTTTCCATCCAGTGATATACTCGTGGCAATTTATGACTAAGCGGATACTGAAGCAATTTTTAGGCATGCGAAGTATTCAGATATTAAATAACCAAATGAACTGGTTGTCTAATATTTCAGTTTTCTTGCGACTATATTAAAATTTATACTTATATTATTTTGCCAAAGCATGTTTAATGAATTTTGCTTGAGAGTACGAGAATATCGGGCATGTTTTAATGAAAGAAAGGGAATAAGAAACGACTAAATATTTTCAACCAAGGATTGTTCGTTTTATTTGGGATGAGTTTGAAGAAATAATACAGTAGGTAGGGTATACATCTTTACCTTTCTTTAATTATATATTTTTAAACTAAAAATAAAATTTCGTTAACTCACTGACCTAACCAGCCTCAACCTTTGATTTAGAAATGTTTTCTCCTAAATTGGCAGTGCTCTTTTTTTTTTTTTATTAAAGCTGCTTCTTCAAAAGCAAACAATCCAACTGATTTAATACTTGTTTTAATAAAAAAAAAAAAAAACAACAACAATCATGTATTAATAATCCAGTAAGGTCCAAAATGCTTGGAAGCCATGTTTAAATTGTTTTAAAGTGCTATATAACACGGTTGCAAATTGTGTTGATATAATTTTAGAAAATACAGCATTGACAAACTGACATTATTAAATGCTACACAGGTATTATGAAGATTATACATTGATAAGTTATGGAAAGAGAGGAAAATTATTAGAGTATGAATGTCCTGTCCATTCTCTGATAAATGATCTGAAAACTTTACTTATTAGTCAAACTTTAAATGATTGCTATAAAGCTCAATACTTTCAAAAATATTTTCAATTAACATTGAGTCAGACCTCCATAGTTAATTATCATAAACTCAAATCTTGACTTAATGGATCAATGAGGAAACCAAAAGTTATACATTACTTGTTGGTTATAAAATAAAATAGGCAGCCAGACTAATATCTTTCCATATATCTTACAGGGATGTTGAATTCCTCTGATGCGATTGATTTGGGCGTATTGTTCGATATTTTAATTGGCAGGATTTTCAATATATGTAAAGTTTCCAGCTTGTTATGAATGCATTTAGTGAATAAAATATGACTTTTTAAGCGCGTTCCACTTTTAAAATCTATTTTATTCGATAATATGTCTCATAAACAAGGGCATTATAGTCGGCGTTAATTTCATATTTGGGTTTTCGTCAATTACTTTTTTTGTTGAAAAAAAAGAATTTAATTTTAAGAATTTGTTTTAACAAGCATTCTTATTCCGAAACTAAATCTCCCAAACTTTGTGAAAGTTGTGGGATAATAGAAACTACTAATTTAGATGTGAGCGACTTTCTGTTTTATCCAAAGATCCATCTAACCCTTCATTTTGTTTAGTAAGTTCACAGTTTGAGATCCCAAGCAGAGTGGAACCCTGAACAATCGAATTAACAGTAATGTTGTCATGGATGTTTTTTTGTTTTTTATCGAGGAAGTTAAGATGTGTTAGTGTTGTAAATAACTGAATGCTGATTCAGATTGTTGTAATATAAGCTTCAGGAAAATCCATTATTGCTGAAGGAGACTTACCGAACATTTCTGGGGCCAATGTTGTCATCCCGTGATACGGGATGGGGTAGGTCGGAGTCGGTCTGTGTGCCAGAAGTGGTCGCTGTGCCAGAATGTTGTCAATGGAGAAAAGGGATGTTGCCACTGATGTTGGTGTCGGCATCATCTGCGTTGGCGCTGTTTTCACGGACTCCGTTGGACTACACATACTTTTTAACTGTTCCTGGGTACAGAGCGACTTCAATTGTTCTTGATTATACAACGCTTTAAGGTGTTCATGGCTATACATTATTTTTAGCTGTTCATTGTTGTACAAAGTTTTTAGATGTTCAGTACTGTAGAAAGACTTCAGCTGTTCAGGATAGCAGTACAAGCTTAGAGGTAAATGATGCATTGCGAATGTTTCACTTTCACCTCCAAAACAAGTTCTCCAGTCTACAAATGTATGAAGATCCAGCACAAATATATTTTTAAAACAAGCGCTCTTTGCCTTGATGTCTTAGTAGAGGTGAATAATCCAAAGTTTTTTTGTTGTATTTTTGGTTTCCTTTAGTGCTGATTGCGATAAACTGTATCCTTTTATGAATTAAACTCACAAAATCATTTACAAGGGTGACTATAATAGACACAAGTTCATTCGATCCGATCCGAGACAGGTCCAGCATAAAAGTACCATACAATCTGTGTATAATTATCCTTAATAGAATTAGAAAACGCCCAAGCTACTAAACCAAATGATAATCTGCAAACAAGAAAGTTTTTCATAGGGAGCTGGCAGTATAAGCGCTGGATTTATCTGTATATGGATTCGACTGGTAAACATTGCAGCCAATAGAAAATAGAGTTTTTAGGGAAAGCGTTAAGCTCCGCCCCCATGGTGTAAGTTATTATGTCTCCGCCAAGAGACTCGTGTCAGGTAAATTTGGTCGTCAGTTTTCACTACAAAATTCCACTGAACTAATAAAAAAGTAGCCTACAGCATTTGTGCAGCTACTGGGCATGGTTTTATCTGATTGGGAGTTGTTTGTGGGTTATATCAAGTATTGTTCACTAATATAGATGCATTTGCAAAACAATTCGCGATGGTATGGGAAGACATTAAATCCAGATGAAAATAAAGACGTAAATGGATTTCTGCAATTTGTAAATTTATTATCCAGAGATGAGTACTATAAATATAGCTGCTTCAGGCAAAGTGAATTCCGAAAAGTTTTATTTTTCTCTCCAAAGCAGATTTTTTGTTTAATTGTTTCTTTTTTTCTTCGTATTTTGTTTCGTGCAGCAAAGCTACATAATCATCAAAAGACCCGGCCCCGCATCCACGCATATGGCATATAAAGGACTGCTGGTTAAAACAACAAAAAATGAGCTAGATTATACATAATCAATCGACATATAGAGATATAATGCATCATTATTCAATACAGGTACAGATTTGGTAGAACTTCCACGTATCTAACATTTCTCTTTTTTTATTTATTTATTGGCCATTTGTTTAAATAAACCATTTTTATGCATTTCCTTTAAACTATTACAATATATTTATGTACACACACGCACACACACACACACACACACACACACACACACACACACACATTTAATAATGTTAAGTTGTTTATTCCAAGCGTGGTTTTCAATCTATGATATTAACGTCAAAATTCTTACGACCATGTAATCAAAGAAATCGTGAAAGTAAAAATATACAAAAATTAACTATGTGTTAATTTAAAAAACAAATATGATAACACAGAAGGTTAAAGTAGTAGTTTTATTAGTTTTTCTCTAAAAACAATTTTACATGTATTACCACCATCGATTCCAATGCAATTTCCTTGCTATTTTCTTCATCGATGCTAATATTTTTGTTACCGCTTCCACTACGATTGTCTATGACAATCGTTATGACGTTGACGACTTTGATAGATATGATGTTGTTCATAGAGCTTTTGGTGATGATCAGAAGATAAATGAATGAATTGAAAGACATAGTTTAGGACCTTATTATTTGTATTTGTGAAACGCTAAATTTGATCTTTATAATTGTTTAGATGAAAGAGAAAATAACTGCTATTACTCCTTTGAATTTATAGTTTTGTAACTTTACATATTGTAAAGTGTGCGAAATGGTTTAATAATATTACTAATTTATAGATTGTGGTGTTCCACTTCTTTTTCTCGCTATGATTATGATGATGATGATGATTATTATTATTATTATTATTATTATTATTATTATTATTATTATTATTATTATCATCATCATCGTCGTCGTCGTCATCATCGTCGTCGTCGTCGTCGACATCATCATCATCATCATCATTATTATTAGTAGTAGTAGTATTAATATTATTATTATTATTATTATTATTATTATTATTATTATTATTATTATATTTGTTATTGCTATTTGTATTTATTATTGTTATTGTTGTGTTGATATTTTTTGTTGTTAAGCATCATACTGATTTTCTTAGTTTTAACGTAACGAGAAAGGTAAAGTTCTTAAGATACAAATTGTGCTAGTTATTGAATGGTTAAGTTCTGATTATTAATCTTTATGAAAACAAATAGAAAAGCATTCTCATTTCAGCTCCTTATTACTTTTCTTTCTTTTCTTTATCTTCTTCAGTTATTTATCCGCCACTTCATCCATTAATTTCTTGTTTATTTGCAAATATATTTTTGGTATATGACCTTTTCTTATCCGACAAAAATAACACCAAGGTGTTAATCACAAGTTTCAACCTCTCATTTAAACTCACTTTATAACCGTTGATTACTTACACGAGACATGTAAAGCAGGTAATTCGATTAATTCAAAGTGCGACACGTGTAGCCTTGCATCTTAGTTATAACAACACTCAACAAAGCTTACTTAATTTATCAATAGTTACAGAACAATGATATTCAGCAGCCACACGTTTCGAACAAGCTAAGGAATCACAAAGGTGATTTACTTTCCTAATTTAATAGGATATCTTATAAATGTTAGAAAAACACCGAGGATGTGTCCATTTCAAGAACGCCGACTAGTTTTGCTAGTCCCCAACACGAATAGCTGATTTATTTATCGCTGCAAAAAAAATTCCTTGTGATCAGAACCAGAATATTTAATCTTTGGAGTTATTAAGCTGTTTTCACGGTTTGTAAGATTTAGTTAAACAAACTGGTATCAAAGTGGTGTCATGAGAGGGAACCTATCGAGAGTATCTACGACACGAATAGGTTTTGTTATTTTTAATTTTACCTCAATATGAGCGTGTACGCATTTGAAATGCAAATACGTTGTTTTCTAATATAGATCAACGCGTATCTTTTGAAAAAGGCATTGACTGGTTTATAAAAATTACACGTTTTTCTCTTAAAGCACCAAACTGGCAAGTTACTACACGATACAATAAACTTTCTTTTATATCGACAGTAGGGTAAAGCATTCCCAAGTTTCGGGCGAGCTACAGTATCCGTACGCTGATAAACAAGCGTAGTTAAGTTTAAGCAAATCCGTGAGCAATGTACATACATGCAAAAGAAGACCATTCATCTTCAATCCAGTAACTAAATTTTATATTTGGCACGCTTGCTATTGAGATTTGTATTTACCTGTACATAATTTTTTTTAAAGTATGTGCACAAGGGGTAACAGTGGTAACTTGTAAGACGATGTCCTTACATGATTCTGGGCCCGGGTTAGATCGACAATTGGCAGAAAGATAAAAACCAAGCTGACTAGTTAGCATGTCATATTGTATGTACAAATACAAATATTTTTTTTAATGAAATCTGGGTAATACACTTATGATTATTTTATATAGCAAAATCAATTAAATCTATCTATCTATCTATCTATCTATCTATCTATCTATCTATCTATCTATCTATCTATCTATCTATCTATCTATCTATCTATCTATCTATCTATCTATCTATCTATCTATCTAACCGTCCGTCCGTCCATCTGTCCGTAAGTCTGTCGATCTATCTATCTATCTATCTATCTATCTATCTATCTATCTATCTATCTATCTATCTATCTATCTATCAATCTATCTATCTATCTATCTATCTATCTATCTATCTATCTATCTATCTATCTATCTATCTATCTATCTATCTATCTATCTATCTATCTTCTGTCTGTTTGTCTCTCTGTCCGTCCGTTTGTCTGTCTGTCAATATATCGCGCTAAACATAAAAGAAAACAAATAGTCACATAACCTTTTTAAAAACACAATACTCATACCATATAATATGATATATGACAGATGAGAGAATTATAATCTAAGTACTACTAAATTAAAAGTCACGCTGTAGTAATATAAATAATAGAATATAAGGGAGATAGAATTAAGGGAGATGGATAAAACATAAAAAGAAGCAAAAAATCATAGAAAGCGCCAGACAGAGAGACGGACAGAGAGACAGAGAGGGATACCACGAGTCATCTAATTATTATCAAAAGAAATGAGAAGTAACAGTGATTTAAATGAAAACGCTTTTGATTTACAACACATGCCATGTAAACATTCCAGCCTCAGTAAAGAGTACAGACTAAAAGT
Source organism: Unio delphinus (assembly GCA_029339505.1). NCBI lineage: Eukaryota > Metazoa > Mollusca > Bivalvia > Unionida > Unionidae > Unio > Unio delphinus. The sequence continues at coordinate 3,787,736 of JAQISU010000303.1, forward strand.
GGTAATTAAATTCATCACCAAATTATTATTCTAACATTTTGTACATTTTATTTCTTGATATTATTCAATCGACCAGTTTCAAAAGGTTATTCATTGTTTCAAGATAGGTACCGTAATTACATTTGTTATGGAAATTGTATTAAATACGTTTCTTACATTATTTCATTGTTTGGCACCAGAACCTTTGTGTCTTTTTTGTATATATAGCAAACTTGCTCCAGAATCAAAGTTTAGAAAATTAAACTTACTCCTCTTTATCAAAACACGCTCACCTCCGTCCCCTTTCCGAAAATCACCTTTATTTCATAGGCTGATCATTGTGATTCACACGACGTAAGAAAACTGCATAATTAGGTTGACCTATTGTGTCGCAGTAAATTACATTTTTGTCATTTGTAAACTATTTTACCATCCAGTCCGATTTCAGCAATGCATCACAGTGGAGTTTATCGTTGTTGTAAAGGAAATAAGGGGAATAACTTTAGAGAGACGTGAGCGGCATCTGGTCAGATTTCTTTATCAAAGATTAATTTTCTTGTCTTAAATGAAAAGGCTGTTTTACTCCTATGTTCTGGCTCGCAAAGAACTCGTTTTTGTTGCTACGGGTACGATATTTCTGTGTACATACTAGCACAGCATGATGGGACATCTTATATTTTCACATGTGAAAACATATGAATGAAAAATAAATGAAAAAATATATATATCTTACAATTAAATATATAATCTAATAATTTTATTGAAATTAAGAGTGTTGCCGCCATTAATTGTTTATATCTCATTAGTGGTGATTTCAATGCACCATCACGCACTGTCTCAGATTTTATACAAGACAATATAACTCACCTTTTAGCTAGAGCACAGTAATATAGCATTCCACGGAGAGCCCAATGGCAAGTCAATGAAATTGGAAGCATGCTTTCATATTTTTTTTGTGTCAAAATGACAAATGTATTTTTTTGCTGCAGCATAGATGATAGTGAAAGTGTTGGCAGTTTACTTTTACGAACAACATAGGTAAGGATTTAGTGGAGTATGTTATCGGACGTTATAATTTATTAGTTAGAACTTCGACTTAACATACTGATAAGTAGTCATGAAAGTTCGATATAACATGCTGATAAGTAGTCATGAAAGTTCGACTTAACAAGGTAACCGCTCCGGTGTCCTAGTGGTTAGAGCGTCCGCCACGGAAGCGGGAGGTACTAACAGCTGCCTTGCTTGACGCTCAGCATTAAGAGGTTAGTGTCGGGATTGGTCGGCCTGGTGTCAGGATAATGTGAGTGGGTGGGACATCATGCTTCATGTCTGCGGCATGATGTCCCAGTGCTAGACTTCACTATAAACTGCCTCATTGCAGACATCGTAGCGATATGACTGTAAAATTGTTAGAGCTACGTTAAAACTCCTAATCAAACAAACAAACAAATCGACTTAACATGCTGATAAGTAGTCATGACAGTTCGACTTAATAGGCTGATAAGTAGTCATAAAAGTTCTACTTGACAGACTGATAAGTACTCATCAAAGTTTGAGTTAAAAGACTGATAAGTACCGGTAGTAATGAAAGTTCGACTTAACAGGCTGATAAGTAGTCACGAGAGTTCGACTTAACATGCTGATAAGTAGTCATGATAGTTCGACTTAACAGGCTGATAAGTAGTCGTGAAAGTTCGACTGAACATAATGATAAGTAGTCATGAATGTCGACTCGAGAATCCTTAAGAATTAAGAATCCTCGTACGTTATATGAATCTAACTTTGAGTTGTCACTTTTGATTATGATGGCTTTATGAGTGAAACGAGCTAATCAGTGGAAATAAAACCGATAAGATAACATTGTCATCTGATTGAACAATCATCTCTCTATCCACACCTAGTCAAGTTTCCCAAAACAATAAAGTATTTGTGGATATTGTAATGTAAACTCATCATATTTTAATGTACCATAGTGTATGTATGTATGTATGTATGTATGTATGTATGTATGTATGTATGTATGTATGTATGTATGTATGTATGCATGTATGCATGTATGCATGTTTGTATGTATGTATGTATGTATGTATGTATGTATGTATGTATGTATGTATGTATGTATGTATGTATGTATGTATGTATGTATGTATGTTTGTATGTATGTATGTATGTATGTATGTATGTATGTATGTATGTATGTATGTATGTATGTATGTATGTATGTATGTATGTATGTATGTAGGTAGGTAAGTAGGTAGGTAGGTAGGTAGGTAGGTATGTATGTATTTATGTATGTATGTATTTATGTATGTATGTATGTATGTATGTATGTATGTATGTATGTATGTATGTATGTATGTATGCATGCATGCATGCATATAAATATATATATATATATATATATATATATATATATAGAGAGAGAGAGAGAGAGAGAGAGAGAGAGAGAGAGAGAGAGAGAGAGAGAGAGAGAGAGAGAGAGAGAGAGAGAGAGAGAGAGAGTTATATATTACGCTCTGGATTGTATGCTTGATATTGAGTGAAATATGATATTCTTTCACTACCCGTCAATATAACAAAACGGTCCGGACTTTCTGAAACCGTTTAAATTTACTTATGTAGTCTAACGGTAAAATTCTCCGCTTCAGAGATGTCGAGCATACACCAACAACATCCTCGATCGACAGTCATCTGTCAGCAAGAAGGCACTTGATCTACTACCCAAGTGAAAATCAACATATCAACTGCTGAACCTCCAAAACTGACAGAAACTGAAAGCAGTCACTTGCTGCCAGACCCGAGTGTCCGAGTACTCTAAAGTGCTCACCCTTACGGATCACTGTCATCTCACATCTGTCTGCGCGGGTTCGAGTCTCAGATTCGGCCAATGTGGGTATGTGAGAAAACTTTCCCTCGTGAGTCGGTGGTTCTTTCCAGGGGGTTTCTGGGGTTCTTCAACCATCATTAATACAGGTCGCCAAGTACAGCCTATCGTGTGCTGAAAATGGCGTTAAACCATACAACAACAACAACAACAACAACAACAACAACAACAACAACATCCTGCCAAATGTCAAAACGCTTGGAGCAGATTCTACACCAAAGAATTCTACAAAACCGGAGGCTGTCCAGGGTTAATGAAGGTGCAAATTTACCATCTATCATTCTTCGGTAGGTTTCTGATGCTTTTGGATTTTACAATTTTTTCAAGGTCAAATCTGTTTTAGGCTGGTTAGGCGTTTCGTTAAAATCACCAGTAATCACGCATTATTAAAATTCATTATCATTAGTTGTTTTATATTGAGCAAAAGAATTAAAAGAAAAACTTTGCTACATACAGTACTTGACAGGAAGATTTTGTTTTAAAGTTCATGAATCATTTATATGCAGATTTTTATTCGAAATACGAAGTTTGGTAAATTTGGCAACATATTGATCTGTTTTTTCCTATCCAAAGGTATTATATATCTACGTTAAAATTAATCAGAATCATGATATTTCCTTACAAACTACATATCTTTTATTATCCATATGTTGTAATAAGTGTGCATCGATACAAAACATGTCCTTATTTGAAGTACTCTATTCAGTCTGACTTTTAATATGATATCGTTGGTTTGTTTATATATCTTTTAGATCCAATTATTGAACATAGTTTGCATACGCTGTTGATTTGTGTAAGGAAAATGTCGATAGAAAGAGTTCTACATTCTTAAAACCTTATTCATGGAGATTGTGATCTCTTGGCTGACTCACGGCTACAACGTGAACTTAGAAAGTCTTCTATTTGATGGTACATATAGATAATTCATTGAAACTCAAACAGTGCTGTACAGTTTCAATAGAACCAACAAAAAAAATGCTTCAGTTTTCTGGGCTCGCTATGGCAAATAAACCGCTAGATATCTAAATACAATTAGGAGAACGAAGATGTGTTATTTTTTTAAAGCTTCCATTTTCTAATGTAATGCCTTGCAGTCGAAGTTGGGGATCGTTAAAAAAGGAAATAGCAGAAGTGGAAATGACAACGGGTAATATAATGCAATCCCAGTTCACACGTTAACATTTGGTATAGGTAGAGTGCACATTGCATGAACAGACTGCGCACCCTCGTCAGTCGCTGTCAATGTTCTAAAAATTGAATTTGTACGCAATAATGTCACTTTGAATTTTTGTCCACTGATCCTTTCCATGTCATTTGTGTCCACTCATTCCTTTTCCATCTAATTAAAAAAAATCGAGACAGAACCATATGAATGCTGGCTCCATTTTAAATTTTTGCAATCAGCCTAACATTAATTAGATTAGTGGTTGCGCAAGGAAATGGATTCGAAGCCTCATAGATGCCCGACTGCCTCCAAATCATCTGAAAATCCCATCTTTCTGAATTCTTACAAAGTTAACTTATCCAATAAGCGAAACATTTGGGAAATATACCTAATCTTAAAAGCTGAAATCTCTTATGAAGTTACATGGTAAAACTCTGAATCTACACTGGTTGGAGCATGTCAAAAATGGTACGAAAATACGCAACTATAATTCCATTGAATCGGGAAAACATTATCCTAATTTTGGCCGACATTTCACATACTTGTAGAAATGTGTGTGTGTACTTGTAGAAATGTGTGTGTGTGTGTGTGTGTGTGTGTGTGTGTGTGTGTGTGTGTGTGTGTGTGCACTTTTTATGGTCCTTAACTAATGACGGAACACATATGTGATACGTTGTAATACATCGCATTTGTGTCATTAAGAATAATGGTACAATTCTATGTGCTTTAAAATGATGATGTAGTAAACGGGTCTCAAAAGTAAAACTGTAGCTTTTGATTCAGAAAACTAAATAAAATATGTTATTGCTATGAAAAATATCAATCATGAATACTTAATTAATCATTAATGTGCTCCAAGTTACATCGTTTTATCAACACAATGGAGAATTTTACACAATAAATGGATGCACTCATGACTTCACAGATTAAATTAACAGTGACTGTGAATTTGTTTTTAATGGTCAATTTTAATATTCCACATGTCTTTGTTTCTGAATAAACCAATCGTTGCTTCAAGTCCCCGATAGGAAAGTAACTTTCAAGATTGTTTGAAGTACACACTTAAATATATAGTGAACTGGTTTGTTGATCGGCTTCCTAACCCCTGGAGCAAAGGTGTAAACGATAAATGTTTTAAACTCGTTGTAATACAGTTTTAACACTGTCCTTAAATGGTTAGATGAAGTGAAATACTTCTAAGTTAGCAAGATGACTGCCTATTTTATCCTTTTCTTTGAGGGATACTTATAAAGAACGCTAATCGTCATGGAATTCGTTTATGTTAAAGATTTCTATAAAACTTGAAACTAATATGTTACAGTCACTTAATGTTTATCACAAAGAAACATCAAAGACATATATAAAACAAAGAAGTCCTAATTTAGGAGGATCATAAAAGGAAAGAAAATAGGTCAGCGATCTAAAATGCCCTTAGCAACCTTTATCTGGCAAGAAAAGATAAATATTGTTAAGTACAATACGCGAAAATATTTTTTATTGTGATTTTAGTGTAAACAGATATGCAAAAGTGTATGATGGAATACTGTGCTATTATGAGTATGTAGATTTCCAAAGAAATAGTGATATCCATTATATATATATATATATATATATATATATATATATATATATATATATATATATATATATATATATATATATATATATATATATATATATATATATATATATATATATACCAAAGGAGTTTACGTGCCAAAGGGAGTATACATGCCAAGGGAGTTTACATGCCAAAGGAGTATACATTACCATTCAGTTCATATGTATGCTTTGACACCCGAAAAAAACCTTTTGTCCACCAGTATTTGTTGGTCAATTTTGTATATTTTTAAAAATAAAATAATGTGTTTTCCTTGTTTTAAGATTGTTTACCTTTGACGTTTCATTTTATTTAGTTACATTAATTTAAATATCATTCATTTTACCCGAGCATGTGTATCCATTTTGTAACATGGCTTTGCAAAAATTGATGTTTTGTCTATGTGCAAACAAGACGTGCAATACACCTATTGTACCAATGCAGTCAAGCATACTAGGATTATTGAACGAAATTGATTTTATTTATACATCGCCCCATTGTACATGGGGATAACAGAGTGGTTTAGTCTCAGGGCATACTTTATGTAGTTTAAATTAAACAATAAACATATGCGGTTAGACGAATATGGTGTTTATCCAGCAATGGATATTGTTCATTAATCCGACAACTGGATAAGCCGTGTTTTGGTTAGCCTACATACTCAATACTGTTCCATAAATATTTACGTGTACATTTTTAATCGGAAACAAAAATGTTCATAATACCAAAGGGAAAGCTGTAATTACAAGGGGATTTATTTCAATAGAAAGGCAATGCTGAAAACATTATCTCTTCGATGATGTTAATGACATTTGCAACTGTTAAGCCTTTTGAGAGAGATCACGGTTATGTTGTGGCAAGTATAGCAAGGCGACACAAATAAATGTAAGTACCATACAAATATGTTCAACCAAATAAACACGACAAACATAAATAAATAAAGAGTAGAATAAAGACAGACATATCATTCTAACTCAAAACCGAAAATTGACAAACTACGAGACGGTAAATAATGAAGTCAAGGAGAAAAGGAAATTGGAGAACATGCAATGCATGAACAACAGTAAAACCAGTTGCATTTAAAGAACAAAGCGTTACAATATCCGATTAAGAAATAGGTCAATAAATTACATTTTCAAAATCGATAAAAACTAATACACGGCAATATAACAAACTTTAGCTGCTCCAAAAACATCCACATCAACAATATAAATGGTGGAGATAAAAAGACGATTGTAACGTCACAAATGAAAGGTACAGACCACGCTTGCAGCTAACACACTTGACTCCTATCGCATAACAAAGAGGGCCTAAAGATAGGGCAATCAGAATAAAGACCACAAGCAACATATTTACCCCTGTTCAAGATGACAAAAAAATGAACAGAAAGGATTTTACAAATCACAACAACAACACAAAAAACAATTAATATAAATGACTTCATCATACGAAACAAATATAAGATTCCAGAAATTCAAATGTAGGAGACAATGGACAAATGCCGAGGAAACAAAATCAGTGAGGTAAAAGACAGTATGAAATTTCTCACTTAGGAAACTAACTGATAATAACTCTATACTTTTAGGGAATGAACAACACTTTTGGCCGATGATAAATTTACATAAGCTGAAAAAATGTTTTATTCTTCTTCTCGAGACGATTAATTTATTTTAGGGGTGGGGTGGGGGAGCGAATAAAGCAGACACTATTGTAAAGGTGAATAAAATTTGTTAATTCAAAGAATATGGATTATTTCGATAAAATTTAATCATCTTTAACACAACCTGGTGGACATCACTCCTATTTATATTTTACATGATGGTCCACAAAAGTTACATTATAGTAATATTTATGGCGCATAAATTGAGTCATTACGACTAGAGTATTGTGATTTAGAAAGCTGATAAATTAAATAAACTTACCATAGAAGCTGAACGTCAATTACCGTAAATGATAAACGTATTATAAAAGGTCAACGAAGACCATTGATTATGCATTAAATCTAAATATGTCATATGTATTGCTGACTCTCTAAGAATAAGAGTTCCGTATAGCAAAATCTTTATACTTTCACCTTCAAAATACGTTCACCTCAGTTCTACATGCTGAGCAATACTCATATAAGTGTTGACCATACTTTACCTTTCAATCTCAGGGACAAACAATTATATCAGGTTTGTAATTCGACTAGAGAAAATCTATCTAAATTTAGTGTTTTGCAATCTCTAAAGAGGTCACTTTTTTCGAGCAGTAACGAAACTACTGATTTCATTAAAAATTAAAAAGATCTATTCCAAACCTATCCTATACTTCCCTCAAGGTCTAAAGATTTATCATCATTGTATACAAAAGTACTGCATGCAGATGGTATTGAGGCATGTAAAAAGTCCTAATAATAACAAACTACCAAATGAGATATTTGTAAAATAATAAAAGAATAAATTACATCTAAATAATGCGTACGGATATGGGCAGATTTGTGGCTCCTTCTGGAAAACGAGAATTGTATCTTTAATATATGCAATCATTTATAAGAGGACTATTACAAATGTATGTTATTTAGCGTCCAGTACGCACATATCGTTTCCAGGTGTACATATGATGAACAATTCTGACCACACTGGCCCTATCAAACAAGACCAGCATTATATTAGTTATGTTCATTCTTTTTCCCTCAAAAATTGGCAACGTCATCGTGGATATATTTAAGGTACATATATTACTTTCGAAATATATTTTAAATAAACAGTTGGACGCTATTGTTTTGTACGTTTACATGATTGTTATCAGGAAAAGTATAAACAACTTAACATCTATATACAATAATTGCATAGAACAAGCACATTTATAAGTCTGAAGAAATTAATAGAAATAATTATTGGTTTCCTATAGTTTTGTTTTATTTTTAATGTGTCTCGAATAATTATTTGGAACTGTAAAGATCTGGTTGTATAGTGCGTGTAAAAAAAACTTCCTTTGCGTTTTTTTTAAAAAATATTTATTATTTGCGAATAATTTATATAAAGGAATGACTTTGAAGTTTGCAGCTGAACAGTTGTATAGATACTTTAATCTGATATTTTCAGCTCTTATTTGCTGTTTTACGTACTGTCATTCTTTGTCTTGAGTTATTTTTCGTTTGCCCGAAATAAAAAGTTTCACTTTTTGCAAGCAGCAATGTGTAAATCAAATCTTTTATTTAAAAAAAATTGCAACCGTTATCTTCTTTAACTATAAATAACTTACGAGTTTTATAACTAATCGTGTTTCCATCTATTGTTTTAAGCATATTTTACACCTGATTGGACCACATTTTACTTATAATGGCCTCTCCTTAAATGAAGTTTATTTTCGACCTGGTAAAATTTGTTTTAAATTATAAGGTTGCCTCTTACTATTGATCTTTTTTTTTTCCAAAATATTTATCATTTTATCATGATGTCGGAGTAACTGTTTTCGTGTTCCTACGATCGGGAATATATGTCTTCTCCGATGGTTATGGGTTCCAATTAAAGGAATTCCACTTGATGACGAGTTATTATTTGTACGGTTATCTCCCTTGATTAGTCTATTTCTTATCAGTATCCCCTGACCTAATATTTCCTCTGGGTAATTCAAACTGTCTTTGAGAATACCTTTTAGTTCATTACTTCATCCTTTCGTATATCTTTCTTGAAGGAACAGCGATTCATGCAAAGGTTCAACCGAAGGCTCAAACAACAGTTAGTCGGCATTACAGACCACAACCAGTCGATGACACAGACTACGATCACAACTAGTTCCTTCAGGGATTCAACTCACTATCCAGTTGGTGACTCACTGCTCGATGCAGTTAGTCAACGACAAGATTGACATTGCCAGGGACCCAGACAGCTGAAGCCAGAAATAGGACAAATCTGGCTGGCACAGAGCAGTGGCGTAGCGAGGATATTTGGCGTCCAGGGCAAAGCACCCAAATTTGCGCCCCCGGCTGCCCCTGTTGCGCAGTTATGTACTTTGTTTCAAAAACGAAACATAATCATTATCGGTCATAATATAATTATTAAACTATTACAATTTAATTGCTAAAAAAATGTATAGCCTAGGCTAAATTCCCTATAAAGCAAGATTAGCCTATTTAGAAAAATAATATCCCATTGGGCCGATTTGGGCGCCTATTTGGCGCCCCCTAGCCACCGGTGCCCGGGGCGACTGTCTCACCTGCCCCCCCCCCCCCCCCCGCTACGCCACTGGCACAGAGAGCTGTCACATTCTGGAAAGCATGACATAGGACAGAGACAGCGAGGTTACATTCTAACATAAATATCTAAGAAAAGAACATACGAAGGAGACACTCAACACATTGTGTCCAAGTTTTCCGCATCACTGTCTGCGTTAATCTTGCTTTATTATAAATACTAAAACAACAGGACAAAATCACGGCATATTTTGTTGCAATGGATAAACAAAATGTTAGTGCCTCTATGTACTTATGAACATTTTCTGTTCACAATACAGAAATACATGGCCAGACAGCACTCGTTATATAATGCATTTAAATCTGGGATCTATCCATTTACGCATGCTATGTGTAGTAGCCAATGTTGTATGCTGTTATTGCCACATAAATCCAGAGAACCATGCACGCATTTACGTATTTATAACTATTCGTTCCATATATAGATAGTTTCTCTTTCTTGACTAAATTACAAATTTTACAATCAGACAATCGGAAGGATGATTTTTTACCATTAGATTGAAATCTCATGACCTAAATATTTCCGCCTAATAACATAAATTCGTCCTCGTTAGTCCTGAATTATAATCATGGTAAAGCTTCTTATTTACTAAGTCAAAAGTCAAAAATGAAAAGTGTGCTAAGTATTGACTAATATACAGGGCAGATCTAGTATGTGTGACTGCATGTTATTTATAAAAGTAATGATAATGAGAACTTTGTATAGCGCCTAATCGTTAGAAGCTCTAAGCGCTATACATCTATAATGATATGACACTGAAAAACAAAAGACAAAAACCATGAAATTGGAAAACATAAAAACAATGCTGAAAATATTTAAGGTATGAAACATAATTAGATCTTTAAGTTTGTTCTTGCAGGAAAAGTATCGCCTTTGTGTCTAATTTCAATGGGCAATTCGTTCCTCATTGCTGGGCCCTGGTATGCAAAAGGATGCTGTCCATATGACTTCGTTTTCATAGTGGAAACAATGAGTATACCATTGTCAGAAGAGAGCGTAAGTGTCTTGCTGGTGTGTACACATGGGAGAGGCCGGACAGGTATTTTTGACTGTAGTCCGTCAGAGAACAAATTTTGCTTTTGATTCTGGATCGAATGGATAAGCCAGTGTAGGGCACTTAACAGTGCGGCGGTGTGCTCTGATCGTGGTACTCTAAAGATGATCCGAGCAGCTGTGTTTGAACTTTTTGAAGTTTCTGGACTAACTATTGAGACGAACCAAACATAACTGAGTTACAAGAGTCCAGTCATGAAAGAACTAATGAACACACAAGTGTTATAGTGGCATCAACTGAAATATATTTGCGAATGGAGCTGATGCGTCTCAGCTCAAGATATGAAAACATGCATATGTTCACGGCATGTTGGTGCAATGTGAGAGTACTGTCTATAGTAACACCTAGGTTTTGTACTGACTGTGTGAATTTAATATTGTTGTGTCTGATATTTATTGTTTGAGGTAAAAGATGTGAATGAGAAGGTCTTTGTGTTGTGATCATAATGACCTCAGTTTTATCATCATTCATTAGCAGCTTGTTACATTTCATCCATGATTTCACGTAAGAAATACACCTCTCTACTCCTTGGATGGTAGCATCAACGTCAAATGGGTGGCTAGACTTATATATTTTGGTGTCATCAGCGTACAATTGGTGAGACACTGGGTGATGATATATGACACTTGAGATCGGCCAAGTGTATATAATGTAGAGACAGGTCCAAGAACAGACACCTGTGGAACACTACAACATAGATCAACTGGCCTGCTGTGTATTCCATTTGCAGACATAATTTGTGTCCTATTAACTAAGTAGGTCTTGCACCACTGTAAGTCTGTATTGTGCGTGCAAAATACATGCTGAAGACGGTGAAGTAATACACCTTGGTCTATTGTGTCAAATGCTGCAGACAAATCAATGAGGGTGAGGATTATATTCCTTCCACTATTCAAAACAGAGAGAATGTCATTAAATACTTTCGGAAGAGTAGTTTCAGTACTGTGGAAAGGGCGATATGCAGAGTGTACATTGCTAAAAAAAAGACTGTTTGAATTCAAATGAGATACGAGTTGGGTTAGAACAACCTTTTCTATGATTTTTATATGAAAGGGGTATTATAAACTGGGCGGTAGTTATTTAAATCGTTATGGTCAAGTGTTGGTTTCTTCAGCAGAGGTTTTACCATGGCAGTTTTGAAAAATGATGGGAATTTCCCGGATGAGAAAGAGATATTAATAACATCAGTTAGAGAAGGCAATATTGGGTCTAAGATCTCAAGCAGCAGTGATGTTGGAATTGGATCAAGTTCACATGATTGTGGTGCACTCATAATCACGATTTTCCGTAGGAATCCATATAGGTTCAAATGCTAATAACAGTTGTCGCTGAAATTCTGTATTGTAACTGTATGGTGACAACGAGTCAATTGAAATTGTTTTGTCAAACGTATCTCTAATGTTCTGCACTTTGTCAAGGAAGAAATTTGCAAATAGATCCGGGCAGTCTACGGTAGAGAAAGCAGTTGGAAGTGGTGTACATTTGTTCCTTGTCATTAGTTTGTTATTTATCTCGAAGAGCTCTTTGCAACTGGACCTCTCTGTGGTCTTAGTACTGTAGTGGGATAATTTGGCTAAATGGACTATGTTTCTGATGTTCTTCTTAGCGGCTTCGTAGATTTGTTTATGAATAGTGAGTCTGGTGGAAAGCCAAAGCCTATCTGCTTTACGGTGATATCTTTTAGCAGTGCGAAGCTGGTCCCTAACACTACTATTCATCGGAGAACACTTTGTTACTGATACTCTGCACTTGTCGGCTGGGGCATGTTTTTCAAGCTATGAACGCAGGCAGTTATCGAGTTGTTCTTCTGTAGGAGGTAAGAAGGTTTTTAGGTTTTCTCGGATGTCATGCATTAGTTTGGTTCAGTTTATCATACGAAGTTTCTCTTAGTAGCAACTAAAGGTGGAGGGTTTGAGACTGATACCTCCAGATATCATATTTAATGCAGATTTGATCTGATACAAGTTCATGGGATACAAGGGTAGACTGCAGAATATTATCATCAGGTATATGAAGAATCCAGTCTAAAATGTGACCAAGTTTATGGGTGGGTTGGTTAACTGACTGTTTATGGTTGAAAGCATGAATGGAATGTAGTATTTGACGTGTATGGGTGTCCAGGACAGTGTAAGTGAAAGTTGAAATCTCCTAGAATAATTAGGTTGCCACCTATAGAATTTCCATACTCCAGAAGATTCGGAAACTGTTCCAAATAGAGAGATTCTGTCAGCTTATTTTCTACTAGGAGGAGGGCGGTAAAGAGAGAGCAAATGGACTGAGCTTTGTTCCAGTGTGTGTGTTGGTTGGTTCGAACAATGTGTGGAAGAAATTGAAGGTTGTGTTGTATTTTATCATGGAATTATTTGTGATGAGAGTGGCGGGGGAACGACTTGATGGAGTAAGCGGTGGGTGTTAAATCTGCGCACTTGGGCTCATCGCCTGATGTTTTTAGCCATGTTTCTGTCAGGAAGAAGACTTTCGAAATTCTGATCGTTGATAAAATTAACTATTTCTGTGCGCTTTTCCGGTGGTCCAACTGATTGGGCGTTGAATATTGCAATACGTAATGGTATCTCATGGACAGATGGCATAACGGTTGACGATTTAAAATGGATTTGCAACCAGGTTATCAACATTTACGGCCGAATTTTTAAAAAGTTTATCTGGAAAGGGCGAAAGGGAGATAACTGGAATTCTTCTTCCTGTTCTACGCCGGTCAGCTTTGATACAACGTTTCTTTTTTCGCTTCCGTTTAAATTTAAGTAATGATGAATGTAGTCCCAGTTCGTTTAGTCTTGAGCACAATATGGCATTAAGAGCCAAGGTGTGGTCATTTAAAGCAATTAATGAGGGTCCATCACATCATTAGCGGGTTAACTGTCAATCACATGATGGTGGTTTATTCAGAAAACAAAGGACATCTTAATAGTGGAACAAGACAGCTGAGAATAATTAGAATTATTCTCGTTTTCAAAACAAGGAGATGAAGAAACACATACAAGCTGAAAAGCCAATGCATGATGAAACACAATAATGTAGACAAAGATAGACAACAAGCACATATATCATGAAAAACAGCACAAAAAAAATCAGAAGCTGCGTCAAGCTGGTTAAGCGATAGCGGTCATCTTTCCGGATATTAGCAACATTAGAATATTGTAAAACTTTTCTTAGGACAATTTACATATTTTATATCATATGTAAAAAAAAATAATTTTCCCTCCAAAATAATACTGATTAAATATAATTTGTATTAGAGAAGGTATATAAGTTACATATAAAAAATGTTATTTTGAAAACGAAAGTTCCCTATTTGACCCACATCATAATGAATAATTTTAACAATTTGAAGTCCTTTAAAAAAAACATAAAGTTAATTTGAAAGTAGCACGTGACTGTTATCCACGTTGATAGCAAGGCTTATTTTTATCACAAAAATATAGAAATACTGTTAAGGTAAAAATGTTTAGCTAATTTGGTGACTATTGTTTGAACAGTTTTCTGAATTCAACTTGATGTACCTTGTCTGCCTAGACCATGCTATTCGACAAGCATTGAAAAAAGTGTAAATATGCCCATTATAAACATTTACAATTATCGTAGTTTATAAATCCTTAATAAATAATCTAAAACTGTTATTCCATTTTGTGATCTTATATTACTGGAAATATAGAATATTTCCTATGTGAGTTAAGAGACGGTCTCTGAAATTCAATCTCTATATGAGAATTTATGAAAGTGCGACTTAATCAGTAAGAATTCACTTGTTTGGTATCACTGTCATTTCATTTCAGACTCCACTAAGGCTTTGCTATTTATAAATTCTAGATGAGACGGATTCTAAACAGAAATAGTGACATTTTCCCCACTTGAATTAGTTCAATATGATTAGAATGGCGACTTCTCAAAGTATTATTGAACGAAATAGGATATGAGTCTCGGAGTGAAGAGGATTTGGAGATTGTCTCTATTTGCTTGTCATTTAAGATCGCTATTTCTTGTTAATTAAGAAACTGCAGTTTTGAATGAAGTCTTTCGTGAATAATTTGTTCTGAAGTCCTAATGTGAGAGGAAGGAAATTTTTGTTAATTAACAACTGCTTCTAGACTATTCATGTTGTATCATTTGCAATTACAATCAAGCGTCCATTTACAGAACGTCGTAGGATTAGCGACAGAAATGGTATGGGTTAGAATCCAGCCATCGGATTAGCCCAGATTAAATACTATGGGCACGGGGCATCACTCCAATAACCTCAATAATGATAACATAGCTGTGTTGATGGGTGGTAAAACACCAAAGCGATCCAAAATAAAATGTAGTCGTTGATCTGCCGATCGTGATGACACATGTTTAAAATTATGAACAAAATTCACTTTTTATGACGCATCAAATATAACCATGCAGCACACATCGCTGCCTGTCTGTCTGCCGCTTTCAATACACTTCCCTGTGAATTGTAAAAGAGATTTTCCTTTGTTGCATCCAGGTGCTTCTATCCTTGTGTGCATTATTATTTCAATGTTTCGTGCAAAAAAGCAATCAAAGTCCGTCGTCAACAACAAATGATACCTTTTTACATGGCCATTACGTTTTAACTTTCATTGCAAACCCATGACTGCTTATATATAAACTTACATATTTCAATAAGATTGTTGTTATAGGATTTAACGCCATTTTTCAGCACAAGAAAGGCTATACGTGGCAGCCAGTATTATTGATGGAGGAAGAACCTGGGAAACCCCTAGAAAGAACCACCGAATTACGAGAAGCTACCGGCAAGCATTCGCACATACCCACATTGGCTGAGCCCGAGAATCGAACCAACGCAGACAGATATGAGATGGCAGTGATCCGTAACGGATTTAGCGGTAAGCGCTTTAGGCCGCTTCACCACTCGGGGGCCCCCTGTTTCAATAAGATCAGTCTCTGTTTGTTGTTTCGTTGTTTGTCCGTATGTATATTCTCTTACCCACACGTGTCTATGAAGCCTTTTATTTTTTCATTAATTTTTCATTCCTTCATACTCTGATGTCTTCTTACCTGGTTTCGCTTCTATATATAATGACAAGATCTGTTCTTATGCAAGGTTTTGTTTTGTTTCTCATTTTTTTAACTTTTAAACCTTGTAAATAGTGCATACAATTTACTTAAAATTATAATTACAATACGAAATGGATTTAATTTTAGACGCTGATTTTATTCAAAAATTCAAGAAAATCATCATAAACAAAACCTTTCGTGTTTTGAACGTTTCAGAAGTCAAACTTACTATAGCAAAAATAATGTTGAATGTAAATCAGCCAGAAATATACCGATGGGAGCGTTTCTTCGCTTTTTAGAGCATGGTTCCTTTAGAAAGATTTGATCCCATACACATGTTTACTCACCATAACTAGCATCGATAGCCGAATGTAACTGGCTGGGAGTGTGCGGAGAAAGAAGATTTTGCATATAGAACAGATTGTTAAATAGCTCCGTTAATGAGGGGTGTACGACATCAACATTCGTTCACACTTATTTTAATTTGTCTTGCATCAAACAAAAACAATTCTTGTGAAATATTTGGGTAGGTTTATATTATACATGGCAGTGACAAGCAATGCTGTGTGTATTTATTATGAAATAATGAAAATTTCATTGATAGTGCCGACATTCATGTTTGTAAATAGTCGATTTGAACTAGTTCGTATCTGTCAAAACCATATAACTTAATTTTTACTATAGCAGCTATTTGTGACAACGTATAACACACACGCACGCACACTCACACACACACATCCATACACAAACACACACACATGGGCATGCGTAGAGATAAAAAGATAGATTACATGCAACAAAATTATATGTATTGTGAATATGAAGCATCAGTTTAGCCAATATTAAGTTGTGCTACTTTGCTGTTAGTCATGAGCAATTGCGTAACAATTAGGAACTCAGATTGTACGACTGTTAAGGATTGTTCAAATGTTTTAGTCCTACGGCAAATATTGATAATATTTTCTGGACATCCCATTCTTTGGAAGGACTTAATCTGCAGGGTCACTTAAGAAACAGATCGAAATCCAGTCAGAATGAATAAATCCAGTATATTACAGCAATATGAAGGACAATAATCCCCAAATCTGGCAAAATGGTAACTAAATCTACACAACTCCACAGGTGAAGATTTACAAATTTAAAGCCCTTAATGTTCCATTATCACATAACCAACCTGAATCCCCACGTAAACATTGTCTAATAGCTAATTGATTTAGCCTTAGGGAGGCCATGGTAAATACATTTCACGTCTTGAAGAGGGGTAATACATTACAAAAAGGTACAAACGATAGGAAAACAGCTTAGGTAAGAATCTGACGAAGCAGAATGTTTTGAGAAGGGTCAGAGAGTACATTTTTCTCAAACGAGTAACCATGGCCATGATTATCAAGGTTTGTTCCAGTGTGCAAGGTAGTATGACACATCGTGAGTCCGCAGCAAACATGGGTATACACATAAACATAAAATGTTCCAGTGTTTTCAAAAGATATCACTTGCATGTAGCTGAAGAAATGATTACATAAGTTCTGTTACGTGCTTAGGCTCGAATAAGCAGCAACACAGAAAGAGTGAAAACTAACAAGCTTGTATAACTTGAACAATGTATTTATTAAGTACAATTTCAAGCACAATTATTTTCATAAAATAAATAAACTTAACGGTTTTAGAGAATCAAATCCAACATTAATCCAATATAGAATTCACAAAATAAATCCACTAAAGGAATTGCAATGTCCTGATAAATAAATGTTCTAATAGTTCCAAGTTCGAATCTTGACGATGTAATCCAAAATGGCTGACAATGTCACGTGATGCAGTTCTTGTTTTATTATCATCCAAATGAAATTATGAACACAGGTTCTTTTCCAAATAATTCCTCTTGCTACGACGAAATGAAACAATGTCCAGCACAAGGTAATTAAAATTAACACTCAAACATAAAAACACAACTATTAAGTTTAAAAGCCCAGATTCTACTGAATCTTTCTCCCAGTACAATGATTTAAATACCCGTTTTCTAATGTAAACAAGGGATCGCGTGATTTTCTGGAAAGTCAAAGAAAGAAGCTACCTTCACCAAATCACGTAATAATAAAATGATCCAGAAAAACAGCCACTAATTACTAAAAATTAAAAGATATTTTTGGATCTAGCCAATCATTTCCAAGGCTTGTTTACACTCTCTAAAGAAGGGTCAGAAATGAGGTCAACAAGCCAAGGTCAACCTGTGTTTACAGCTAGAGTCTAGGTCAGACTGAACTTTCCAGAATAATTTCCCAATGAACGAATATTAAACCCTAAATGACAAATTTGGATTTGACAAAATAAATAATTTAAATCCAATAGCCGTAACACCTTCCCCCATAAAATAAAAAGAAAGATTTATATGATAAAACTTTCTTTTCATCACAAACCAATTTACATCTGAGGTTAAAAGAACTAGTACAAATTACACAGTATAATAAATTGTTATACACAGGAAAAAGCGTCTGCAATTATATTATCTAGAAATAGCCTCAACCTTTTAACTTGTCCATGTCCCACAAAATGTCCTAAGAAAGCCACTCTAGCACGGCAGAACTCACTTTTAAATAAATTTACAGTCAAACACGCATTAGTGAGTCTGTCAAAGAATTTTTTAATTGTTGCTAGATGTTCTCTCCAGGTGTCGTTGTAGATGATGACGTCACAATTTTCTATATCAGTGATGATTATTTTTATGAGACGTTGAAATGGACTTTCTTTATATTGTCAGAGTCCATTTGGAGTCACAAATCCATGATTTCCTTTGCTCTTTCCGTTAGTGGAATCTTCCAAAATCCTTTCAAAAGGTCCAAATTTGGTGACATACTTGGCATTCCCAATTTTATCAATACAATCATCAATTCTTGGTAATGGGAATAAATCTGTTTTTGTCACACTGTTCACCTTCCTATAATCAGAGCACATACTTAAAGTTTTATCTGGTTTTGGAACAGGAATGCATGATGAACTCCAATCACTTTTACTGGGCTTGATAAAATTATTCTCCAGCAAATATTGAATTTCCTTTTTCAAGTATTCCTGTTTGAATGGACTCATCCTGCATGGAATTTTCAATTTCAACGTCATGAAAATTTTATTTGTCCTTGAAAGAATATATGGACATAAGTGCTCATATAATAATAATAATAATAATAGCTTTCAGTTCATTTTTTTCTTGCACTTGCAAATGTGAAAGTTTCTGGTCTAGATTTTTCATAATTTCTGATTTCCAACAATTTGTCGCTCCAATGTCAGTAGAATCCGATGATATTTCTTCACTATGTGGGACAGGTACCACTAAATTAATTACATATTTAACATTTCTATCTCTTTCATCATACTGGTACTCCTATAATTTATTTAGATCCCAGGAGCACTAATACTATAATTTAACTAATTCATTTTCTTCTTAACTTTGTAAGGGCCGTTATATCTAATCTGAAGAAAAGTAAAAAGAATGAACAAGAAGTAACACAACTCCATTATCAGACCCAAAAGTTCTCTCCATTGTAGTTCTTTCAAACCATAGTCTCATTCCCAACTTGAACTGCTGAATTGGGCATTCATTCATAACTTGCTGCAAAATTCAAGACACGAAGCCCGAACCCTGACCAAACTGAACAGATTTGGGAAAACCATACTGAGCTAAAAACTTTATCAAAGCTTTTTCCGTAGTTTTATATTTTATATTCCTCAACGGAATAGCCTCTGGAAACCTTGTTGACGCACACATAATGGTCAACAGGTATTGGTTACCTGACTTGGTCTCAGGTAAGGGATCTACACAATCTGCCATAATTCTACCAAATGATTCATCAAAGGCAGGAATAGGTTGCAGATGAGCCTTAGGTATCTTCTGATTGGGTTTTCCTACCATTTGACAAGTATGACAAGATCTACAGTATTTGGCAACATCACTTTTGATTTTTTTCCAATAGAAGTGAGTCAAGATCCTGTGATACGTTTTATTAATCCCTAAATGACCAGCCAAAGAAGTTTCATGGGCCAGATTAAGTATTTCCTGTCTGTAAGGTTCTGGAACTACTATTTGATAGTTTAATGACCACTCATTACCAGCAGGTACCTCGGGAGGTCTCCATTTTCTCATAAGAATTCCATTTTTAATGAAATAACAGACAGGAACTTCAGTGGCTTCAGTCTCATTTATGGCCCTTTGAAACAAAGAGGAGATCTCATGATCTTTTTCCTGTTCGACGACAAGTGAATGTCGTTAATCACCCTGATTAGAATAAAGAGAATGAGTTATTAAAAGAGGATCACTATGATCAATACCTTCTGATTGATCCAAGCCAAGAGTAAAAGTGACCTCGTCAAAAACCTGACCTATACAAGTGTCAGTTGAAGGAATGCTGTCCTCTTTAACATCATTCTCAAGATCATCACCCTGATTAGAATAAAGAGAATGAGTTGTTAAAAGAGGATCACTATGATCAATACTTTCTGATTGATCCAAACAAGAAGTAAATCTGACCTCACCAAAAGCCTGACATATACATATGTCAGCCATGGGAATACTGCCATTTTCAACTTCATTCTCGAGAGCTTTCTTTGCCATAGCTCTGGTAACTGTACAAGCTTGAAATATATCAGGGATTTCTTTTTCAATCGGATCAACTTTCTGACCCAAATTAGGCTTGTCAGTCACAAGTGGATTAACCACAACCTTGTCCCCAGCTAAGTCGTTGCCTAGCAATAAATCAATGCCCTCAACAGGTAAAACCGAGACTGTTCCGATTGTCACAGGTCCTGACACTAAGTCTGATGACAAATGTACACAATGGAGAGGAACATTAACAAAGCCGCACTCTACTCCCTGAATAAGAACACTTTCATTAGAAGAAGACTCCTCAGAAAAAGGCAAAGTACCTGACAATAAAAGACTCTGAGAAGCTCCTGTGTCCATTAAAATTTTAATAAGGGTGGGATTGGCTGAATCACCTAAGAGTGATATAGAACCCTTCGATATGAATGGTTCATAAGTCTCCATATCAAAATCAGACTGGGATTTATTAGACCCAACAAATGTATTGCTTTCAATAAATGAATGTGACCTTGACCTCTTGGAAATAAGAGCATTTGGAACAGGTCTGTCTTGATTCTGATGCCTATTTTTCAATTTATAGCAACCAGAAATAACGTGTCCTCTTTTCTTGCAAAAGTTACACGTCGGAAGAGACAAGGATTTAGAATCAAACTTCTCTGAAGTTTGATTTTTGAAAGTTGTGTTAGTTTGAGTTTTAGAAGGGCGTGAATAAAGCGGAAATACTTTTCTGCCAGAAAATTGTTTAGTAGAAGTCTTGTTAACAAAAGGAACTTTATGTGTCAAAGAATATTCGTCAGCAGCTCGAGCAGCATTTTTCAATTTTATGCTCCTCAAGATAAGTTTTAACATCACTATGGACACAGTTTTTGAACTCTTTAATTAATATAATTTGCTTGAGATTTTGATAATCTTGTTCGACTTTCTTGGCTAAGTGCCATCTATCAAACAACTGCTCTTTTTCTCTAGCAAATTCGACATGAGTTTGTCCAGCTTCTTTTCTGTATTTTCTGAATTTTTGCCTATAAGCTTCAAGGACTAACTCATAACCTCTCAAAATGCATTCTTTAACCACGTCATAATCACTGCTTTGCTGAACAGACAGTGAAGTGTAAATCTCACTAGCCTTACCAGTAATTACACATTGAAGTAACTGAGTCCTATTCTCTCTTGGCCACTTTAAATTTTCTGCAACTTTTTCAAAAAGAATGAAATATTTGTCTACATTTTTTCTTTAAAAGGGGGCACTAATCTAATATTCCTTGCTAAATCAAAATTTTGATTTGAAGTATGATGGTGATTCTCACTTGCCAGCTCTAATTATTTCATTTTAATTTCATATTCCTTTTCTTCCTTTTCTCGCTCTTGTTCAATTTGTTTTTCTTGTAACTGAATGCGCATCTGCTCTTTTTGTAATTCAAATTGCCTTTCTTTCTCCTCTTTATCGTATTGTAATTGTCTCTTTTTCTCCTCTCTCTCTCTATCCGCATCTGCTCTTTCTGTAATTCCAGGTTCTTGAACTCTAATTCAATCTTTAATTTTAATTCTAATTCCTTCAGTTTAATGTCAGAGTCCGGTGTAGACTTACTGACCGAAATCAAAGCACTTTCTTCCAAAACATCTTGTTCTACCAAATATTGAACCAAAATCTTTTTGATATCTTGTTTCATTAAAGAAGCCTTGACTTCAGAAAGATCGTATTTTCTGGCAAGTTGAACCAACTCATCTTTTTTTAAAAGACCTAATTGCTCCTGGGTAGGATTAGAAAGAAATATTTCTACCGTAGATGTCATTTTAATACAAGCGTGTCAGTCTCACTAAAAATTTAAAAGTTTCAAAAACTAGGGGAAATTCAAATTTAAATTCCAATTTATTTAAATCTCAATGTCAATCCCGGACGAGCCCCCAATTTCTATGTTACGTGCTTAGGCTCGAATAAGCAGCAACACAGAAAGAGTGAAAACTAACAAGCTTGTATAACTTGAACAATGAATTTATTAAGTACAATTATTTCTATAAAATAAATAAACTTACGGTTTTAGAGAATCAAATCCAACATTAATCCAATATAGAATTCACAAAATAAATCCACTAAGGGAATTGCAAGAGTCCTGGTAAATAAATGTTCTAATAATTCCAAGTTCGAATCTTGACGATGTAATCCAAAATGGCTGACAATGTCACGTGATGCAGTTCTTGTTTTATTATCATCCAAATGAAATTATGAACACATGTTCTTTTCCAAATAATTCCTCTTGCTACGACGAAACGACACAATGTCCAGCACAAGGTAATTAAAATTAACACTCAAACATAAAAACACAACTATTAACTTTAAAAGCCTAGATTATACAGAATCTCTCTCCCAGTACAATGATTTAAATACCCGTTTTCTAATGTAAACAGGGGGATCACGTGATTTTCTGGAAAGTCAAAGAAAGAAGCTACCTTCACCAAGTCACGTAATAATAAAATGATCCAGAAAAACAGCCACTAATTACTAAAAATTAAAAGATATTTTTGGATCTAGCCAATCATTTCCAAGGCTTGTTTACATTCTCTAAAGAAGGGTCAGAAATGAGGTCAACAAGCCAAGGTCAACCTGTATTTACATCTAGGGTCTAGGTAAGCCTGAACTTTCCAGAATAATTTCCCAATGAATGAATATTAAACCCTAAATGACAAATTTGGATTTGACAAAATAAATAATTTAAATCCAATAGCCGTAACAGTTCCCCCAATGAAAAATGATAAATGTCTGGAATTATCTAGTAAATTGCCAGATAGAAGAGATTCTTACGTAGCGGCAGTGATGCAGAGTGATGTCCCAAACCCCATCGTGTTGCAAGGGGTGATTCATGGAGGAACCGGTTTTGTCCTTTGGCGATGGTCCATCTAAGAATGTCATGGACGCTTCAAAACCGTGCTGCGTATATTTTAAGAATATTGGACTTTGCATTTAAAAGAATTTGCTCTTTTTGCTGTATTTACGTTCTATACTTTCGCGGGATTCCTTAATGCACTCGGTTTTTTTTATAACCAGGATTATTATATACATCCATCCCCATGCAGTGGCGTAGGGAGTGGGGGGGAGCAGGTGGGGTAGTCACCTCGGGCGCCGGTGGCTAGGAAACGCCAAATAAGCGCCCAAAGCGGCCCAATTTTTTGGATATTATTTTTTCTAAATAGGCTAATATTGTTTTTAGGGAATTTAGCCTAGGCTATACTTTTTCTTTCTAGCAATTAAATAGTAATAGTTAAATAATGATATTATGACTGATCATGATTATGTTTCGTTTTGGAAACAAGGTACATAACTGCGCAACAGGGGCAGCCTGGGGCACAAATTTGGGTGTTTTGCCATGGGCGCCAAATGTCCTCGCTACGCCACTGTCCCCATCCATCCGTCCATCGGTACGTACGTACGTACGTACATACATACATACATACATACATACATACATACATACATACATACATACATACATACATACATACATACATACATACATACATACATACATACATACATACATGTATTATGGGTTTGTGAATACATAATCGGTTTTGGTTGATTGGTTATTAGCCTATTCAAAAATTCACAGTTAAGTTTAAGATACGTTCTGATGTGTTACACGTAAATTGACCTTACATTAAAACGTTGTTAAACAATGTATAGCAGCATCTTTGTTGTTAGTGAATATCGAGTTAGTCAATTTCCTTAAATTACAAGGTACTGCTATTGGGCTCCAACTTGGAATAATCCATTTCTCGAGACATTGCGCGCAACAACTTGGAATTTCTAATTGTTGCGCTCTTTTTCGAGAAATTGCATGGTCCTTGGCTCAAACTTTGAATAGCCATTTCTCGAGAAATTGCGCGCAACAACATGGAATTACACATTAATCGGCGTCTTTACTTTTTAAATTCTAAGCACTATATTTATTTAACATCTTTATACTTATTTAAGCTGATTTTTGTTTTTCTGGCAAATGGTAATTGATGTTCGAAACGTTACGTACAACGAATTTTAAATTGCTTTAGTCATTTAACGTATTTAATTTGACCCAGAACTTAAATTGACAATGAATTTAAAAAAAAATATTTAGTATTTAAGTGTATCATGTGCTTGTCTCTGTACAGTATTTGGGCAGTATTTCGGTATATTTGGGTGTATTATGGGAAATCGTGCCACCCCATTAATACAGTTTATACTATATTTGTACTTTGATGACATTGTTCACAAGTGAATGTCACACCCTGTCTTAAATTTCACTTTGAACCGGTAAAAGCGAGTGAAAAAAATTACATTATGCTTCAACTTCGCCAAGTATGCTGATGAATTATTGCATAAACCTACAACATCTTGAACTTTCCCATTCAGAAAACTGAATACATTATTGACAAACACCTTCGTCACAGATTTATTTATGGTATTGTTGCTTACGTATTTTTCCGGGCAAAACGATTCAAAAATATCGCTGTCAACATCCCCCATTCTTAACACTCGAATGAAACTCATGCTAAGCCAGCAGCTCGGTCTAATTATATTGGTTCGCAAGGTCACGCAATTTCTCGACAAAAAGCGCAACAACTTGGGATTCCGAATTGTTGCTTTATTCCAAGCTGGAGCCCAGCACTGCGTCCTTAGAGAAAATGTTCAGAAAGGTAGGAGACACTATTTATTTTCCTTAATCCATTTTGCACATCTACCACGCAGAGATAGTTTAGCATATATATATATATATATATATATATATATATATATATATATATATATATATATATATATATATATATATATATATATATATATATATATATATATATATATATATATATATATATGATATTTGTTAAAAATGTGTATGCATCTTTCATACATCGGCGTATTCGAAATTGTAAAACTGCTGTTCAATAGATTCACTATAATAAACACAAGCGAACTTTGCACGTGCGACACACTGGAAACCATGCTAAGGGAGATACATTTTTAGGGCTAACCTGTACAGAAGAAGAACAATAACAGTTTAAATGAATTTTATGAATTCTACCAAAACTTTACGAATTGGTATCAACAAAACCAGTTAATTAAAATCCTCGTTTATCGACATTTTTCACGTCTTCTGAACGTATTACCGTTTGAAATGGCGCATGCGCGCTAAACAGTGACTAGTTCCACCTCCACTCATATTACAACCATAATTCCTGGTCGAGTCTCTCAGACAATAACATAAATCACTTTCATTGCTCATAATGATCGTAGTTTGATAATTCCAATGGTGATGCTCTTTTACAAGATCAAAGAGTAAACTATTAGACTCAATTAAACGACCGACGCTCTTTTTAGATCCGTCTAGATACGCATAGATTACGGCTGACATTGGTTTCAAACTATTAGATAGCCACGGAGAACGAGCAAAGGACACACAAAATGGATTTACTTGATAGGTAAATTCAAGCTGATCTTCTTAAACGTGCATTATATTTTCCGAAACATTATTATTGAATGTTCAGAAATAGTTGATACTAATCTGCGTGAAAATAAAAAAAGAATATAAAATAGCCTTACACTCATGCACGGGTGATGGACTTGCTTTAGACGATTAATTTCAGACAGAAGCGTGACATTCAGTGTGTGGATATATATATATATATATATATATATATATATATATATATATATATATATATATATATATATATATATATATATATATATATATATATATATATATATATATATATATATATGTATATATATATATATATATATATATATATATATATATATATGAAAGTGACACATCGTTCAAATATTATGGCAACATTTCATTTTTTATCCATGTATTAATGTAGTCTTTAAAAACATTGGCACATGATGGAAAAAAAAACAATCCAAATCTTAGTAAGAATTTTGTCTTTAAAGTACCTGGTAAAAAGAGAAAATATGTTGTTTATGTTTAAAATTGAAGAAAAAATTGCAGTTACAATTTGTTTTGTTACTACTGGATCCACCACAAGTGATAATACAATGTTTTCACTTCACCCGTGAAATATTTCTTATCAATTAAAAAATACATTTATTCTTATACTGTTTTTCTAAACTTCTCAAAATTGTTGGAATCTGCACCTACTACTACTACTGCGCGTTTCCGTCGTCGACCCAGGCTGAATCTACAGAAGGCTGATCAGATAGCTGATGTACAAAAGAATTTATTTCTTTCGTAATGTCTTGTTGATGACATAAAATGAACCTTGGTACTGTCGTCTTTGATGACAACCATCTCAACTGGTTTCCTAATAAATTTGACAATAATGTCTGAATCGTCATCAAAGCTTCCAATTATGTAGATGATGCCTATGTCTTTCAATCCCTTTTACCCTCAATTTTGTTCCCATTGACTTCAATACTTTCTCAGTATTTTAAGAGTTTCATCCATGATTCGACTCTCTGCTCAATTTATCGAAATAGTGTTACACTGTCCCCACCTTATTTATCAACGGCTTAGATGTACATGTTAGCATATTATCATTTTCAACTTGTAAGCGTAATTTTTCATCCCTAAATTAGCCGAATATTATGAATCTGCTTGATTTCTTTCAAAATCTCTTTTGTCTGTTCCTCGTTTAATAGTGTAAGAGATATCCTCAAACGCTATTTTGTTACTATATTATATATTTTGTTAATTGCAATCTTCTTTAGACACAAATTAAAATGCGAACTTCATGATTGAATTGAACTTTGCCTCTACATAGTTCAGTCTGTCTGTCTGTCTGTCTGTCTCTCTGTCTCTCTCTCTCTCTCTCTCTCTCTCTCTCTCTCTCGTAGATTCGTTTTACATCCGAGTCATGACCAAAAAGCTGTTTTTACGCACCATCTTGTAAGATGCTTTTAGTAATGCAGATACCTCATTTTGTTCCGATCTGTCACTTTTTAATACTTTGATTTTCTTCTTTGGAATTATGAATAATATTCACTTTAAGTTGTTCATATACCAGCAGGTGAAAATATACTAATTTCATTGTATCATTCAGGGAGTATCTGGTACATGCTGTATAAAACTAAATAATAATTAGGAACATGATTTCATCAAAGACCTAAATTATAAATGTTTCTTATTTGTGTAAATTTTAAGATATAATAAAATTACATGCTTGATGGCTGTAATCGGCGCTGACTTGGGTCTCGTCGTGTTGGGGTCATATTTCTACCATTACGCGTGCATTGCTGTCAAGTTCACTTCCAACAGAAAAATAAGTATTCAAAGACACTTGTGTATCACAATTCTTTCATTGCAATAATAATAGCAACGTAATATCCAGTTTCACTCTCTTTTAAATCTACAGGAAATTGAAAAACGTACGCACTGAGATTCTATCAACATCTCTTACCTTGGTGACAACTGCTTCTCCCAATCAAAATTTATTTAATGAGAATAAAAATGTTCCCACTTGGTCTGCCTACCAACACCACGACACCCCCCCCCCTTTTTGGGTGGGTGGGGGAGTGGAGGACTACACCACTGAGAAAGCAAAATGGACCCATATAACGTAATATACATTTGTTTTGTTTTGAATACGTATATTTTCTTTGTTGACTGGTATTCTGTTTAATTTAATTCCGATTCATCTTGACCAGTTAGGAAATTTTATAATGATACATTGGGGAAATTTTATATCTATCCTGATGCCTGGGCTTAGTGGCATAATTAGAAAAGACAGTTCTGAAGTAACCGATTTTTAATGCCATGGCTTTATTTTGATCTTACAATCTGCTAAACTTCGACACCTACACGAGGTGAAATCTGATAGATGGCGTATAGGTGCATTAAGATCAAGATTGTTACTGGTGAGAGTGTTAGATGCCATCATCATTTTTTTTAATACTTCGCATGATTACCTTTTTGCATAAAAATGGAAAATCTGAATTTGATTTCTGTTCAATTTCATGTCTATTAAATTAATTATCGGCCTTAGAAAATTCATATCCGTTTCTTGTGGATATATGCCCTCTTTGATCAAACACTGTGTCTGTTTGAACAATTTCCTTCAAGCGTATCAACAGCATCTCTGACCCTAAGGTCGAATAATAATTTTATTTTCAAAAGAGATACTGCCGCCTCACCCGTGGATTCATTACAAATATTAATTCTAATGACATATCTCAAATTTAATTATATTAACCAGGCTGTATCGCATAAAACTTATGTAGATTTCTTGGGCTAATTATTTGTTTAATAGACGGTGTTTTTGTAACTAGTAAATCAGCTGGCTCTCAGATTTTGATAAGACCTTTGTGCCGAGCCTGATACGAGATTTCCATCTATAAGCATGTCATAGTTTAAGAAATACATTTTGTATGACAACATCTCAACGGCAGCACAATTCATATTCAACTTCCATTCCGAACAAAAATTTCTTCAGTGACAATATTGTTTTAAACCATCTACTGGATGTAGACTCAGTTGCATATTTTGAAGATGTGATTGTTCCCTCGACCTCTTTCTTTCAAAATGCGATGTGGAATATAAAAATTTGATATATTTGACAGCCAAAATCTCAGTCAATCTTATCTACTGCAGATTTTCTTATAACAGCGTTTATATGTATTATTTTGTGATATCCTTATGTCCACAGATATCGGATTTCCTTTGAAGTCTGTCAATTGTGTATTTATTGTGATTATGTGCGATTTAAAAATTTTATGTTAATTTGATGGCATGCGGGTGGTAAGTAGAGGCATTCATATGAACCAACGGAACTGTGAAATAGAGAATGCAGGGATAGGTAAGCAATTTTACACCTATAAACGTGTATTGCCTTAATTATTACTGCTTTGAATTAATGTCTGGAGTAGCAAATAATAATAATAAAAAATACATACATACATACTTACTTACATACATACATACATACATACATACATACATACATACATACATACATACATACATACATACATACATACATACATACATACATATATACATACATACATACATACATACATAAATACATACATACATACATACACACATACATTCATTTCTGAGGCATATGTTCTTTTGAAATAAATATTCTCCAAACTCAAAATGAAACTTTAATATTCAGGTAAGAGTATGACTTAGAGCGAGATATTTTTTTTGTGTTGGGAAACGAGGTGTAAGGAATACAACCAATTGGAATGTAGCATCGCATGACATCCCAAATAAACGTAAGGGCCATAACTGTTGGGTTTAGTAGCGTTCTGTTTTGCTGATTAATAGTAGCAAATCGAGATACAAATTGTAAGTAGCAAGTCAACCTTCATAAAACTAAACTCTCTTCAATAATAAATATTAAATGTAACTTACTATGAAGCTTTTAAGCATAGGAAATATGACTAATTAGCTGTGTCACCCTAATAAGTCTCAATGTGGTCACGTGGTTTTCTCTGATTTGCCCAGAGCTGCTGACCAGTGGATACTATTATTTATATTCAGTAAAAAGTATCGTAAAAGCCTCGGTAGAATATACATTTCTTTATTTAAGTCCGCCATTGCCATTGCTTAAGATGATAGAACGAACAGGCATATTGCAAGTCATTATGGAACATTCACTTGCTCTAAAAATAATCAATAAGCATTCAGATGTAAGAGTTCCCAAAAAATGCCACCACTCTATGTTGACCAAATATATTTTGCTTAGTATGTGTTGTTTGGTGTAGTTAATTTTCGAACAAATGCACTAAATGTAGCTAAATATTATGGCGCACACACACACACACACACACACACACACACACACACACACACACACACACACACGATTAAATGTGAGTCTTTTTCATGAAAGTTTTCAGACTGACCCATTCTTTGTTGCCTTATAGTTACTTACCTGTATTTGGGTTTTTCTTATTTTGTTTGATCTGTGGGATATAAAACAAGAAATATTGATTGAGACATAGATGTATACATACAAATGATTTGCTGTGGAGGGATGATGATAATACCTTTAATTTTATATGACATTCAGAATTACACGAACCGTTCTCTTTTGATTTATTTTATGAAAGCGCTAGTAAAATACGCTTACCGTGTGCGATACATGTGTCCTACAGATTCAATGATAAGGACCAAAATGCGAACATGTCTAAAGTGTCCGTACATTCTAAAATTGTCCGAAGTTGCCTTAACTATAAGCGAGATTTAGTTCCATAAACGTAAAATATTTTTTTAAAACAAAATCAAAGGCAAAAACAATTCTTCTTCTTTATCTTCTTCTTCTTCTCGTCGTCGTTATCATCGCCATCGTCGTCGTCGTCGTAGTAGTAGTAGTAGCAGCAGTAGTAGTAGTAGTAGTAGTAGTAGTAGTAGTAGTAGTAGTAGTAGTAGTAGCTTCAGAGTCTAACAGCCGTTCTGTACAGTGTCTAACAGTAACATATTTATTAAGCAGTGCGAACTATGTTTTCATCAGAAGACAAAAATAGTTACAATGTTTTAAACGTGCAAAATTATTTTTTTTATCACTGAAACTAATATTATTCATTTTGAATATTAAATATTTCATTCACTAATCTCTCTCTCTCTCTCTCTCTCTCTCTCTCTCTCTCTCTCTCTCTCTCTCTCTCTCTCTCTCTCTCTCTCTCTCTCTCTCTCACACACACACACACACACACACACACACACACATGAAAAATGTAGATAATTTTTAAACCAAATTTAATAAAACAGAATATATCCAAGAGACGCATTTAAAGTGTTAACTTGATACTATTTTTGTCCCATCTTTTTATTGTGATATGTTACAAATAAAATGAATGTTTAAAAATATATTTGTAGGTTTTTACATACAGTATTAACCATTTCGTTTCATATATAAACTTAACAGTCAAGCGTTTACCATATTAATAAATTTAAAAATTATGATTTGATGAATTCTAAAGAACTAATAACGACCTTTAGAAAATGTTGTAAAAGAGGAACTTGTACAAATGATTTTATGGTAATTTATCTAAATCTAAACTGCCTTATCTATCACACAGAGCAATCTGTCTATATCACAATACTAGATTATTAGCTTTCCCATGATACATCTTTTTTGCAATAAACAACTATATCGATACATTATCGACATTCCACGCACACTAATGACCTCAATCTGTAAGACACAGAATGGAATGGTATGCGGACCTGTCCACAGACATTTCTCGTGATACCAAAGATCAACGAGGCGTCACTCCCCACGGGTAAGCCACCATTTAATACCACCCGGGATATCCAGTTTGCGCATTCCAATGACATAGGAAGATGTATGAGCTTTACGTTATTTGTGATGAAATCTATCGCCTTTTGCCCTCCCAGTAATGTGCTAAAACTTATCTGATTGCATTCTGTGCGAAACAGATATCTGTTGCACTTTGTTTAACATATATATATATATATAATATTTAATA
The DNA here is from genome assembly GCA_029339505.1 of Unio delphinus. Classification (NCBI taxonomy): domain Eukaryota; kingdom Metazoa; phylum Mollusca; class Bivalvia; order Unionida; family Unionidae; genus Unio; species Unio delphinus. The sequence continues at coordinate 3,819,721 of JAQISU010000303.1, forward strand.
TATATGTATATATATATATATATATATATATATATATATATATATATATATATATATATATATATATATATATATATATATATATATATATATGACAGAATTCATTCAAAAGAGAAATGCACTTATCCTGCCGCTCTACTTCTTATTGTCATTATTATTATTATTATTATTATTATTATTATTATTATTATTATTATTATTATTATTATTATTATTTATTATTATTATTATTATTATTATTATTATTTTCGTGGTCATTTTCATTACTATTTGTATTATTATTATTATAATTTTTCATATTATTACTATTATTAGTCTTATTATTATTATTATTATTATTATTATTATTATTATTATTATTATTATTAATAATTTTTTTATTAGTAGTAGTAAAAGTAGTGGTAGTAGTAATAATGGTAGTAGTGGTATGGTTATTGTCATTACTATTATTATTATTATTATTATTATTATTATTATTATTATTATTATTACTATTGATGTTGTTGTTGTTTCTATTATTATTAATAATGTTATTATAGTAGTAGTATTATTATGATTATGATTATTATAATTATTATTATTATTATTATTATTATTATTGCTGTTGTTGTTTCTATTATTATTAATAATGTTATTATAGTAGTAGTATTATTATGATTATGGTTATTATTATTATTATTGCTGTTGTTGTTTCTATTATTATTAATAATGTTATTATATTATTATTATTATTATTATTATTATTATTATTATTATTATTATTATTATTAGCATTATTAGTATTATTATTAGCATTATGAGTATTATTATTATCATCATCTGTTTGAACGCGAAAACAGAAACAAATTTAATTTCTTAAATGTAGCCATTTCATTCATGCCTAGTATAATTTCCCCTTTAGATTTGAGATTGCTAACATGATTTGTTTGGTAAATGCATTATTCTATTCATATGAAGACTCAAAGTCAATTATGAGAATTAAACAAAATTACATTATTAGGCATTATATAACATAATTCCTTTACAGGTCTACCATATCCATCTTGAATTTTATTAAATTATTTGTCAGCTTGTAAGACTAAAACAGCATATTTTTTCTCAGTACTGCATAGATAAGAAAGTTGGCTAGCTTTTTGTTCACAATTTTATAACCTCGGTGCTCGATTTGCATAAGAATATTCCATTTCCCAAATAAAGTAGTCACACTCTATTTGAGTTTGCGATCTATGATACTGTAGTATATTCCTATGTCAATATTAATGTCATAAAAACAGCAAAATATCAAAGAGATTTCATTGCAATACCAATCTGTTACTGTGTATTGCATTGTATTTGATAGTAATATATAGAATTTTGCTTGAGGCCCATTGGATACCAGAATTTTAAGTAGCATAATTAATTGTGGTAATTAATTAATCGATCGAAAAGTAAGGACCACGGTAACGTAACTGTCTAGGGACGAACTAGTGCCAATAAGACCAGAATACCATGAAATATATGATTCTAAATATGTTTGCCTAGACGATCATGCGCCTTTTTCATCTTTTGTCGTCACGCAAAAGCAATAGCAAAGATTATAATATCCCCGCTGACTCGTCAGAAGTTTGTATAAAAGATATCAGTATCGATAAAACAAAAAATCTGATGTCAATTATAGGAATAAGGCAATGCAAAGAGATATCTAATTCGACCTGATATTTTAGATAAAACGCGATGTAATATGATATCATGTAAGAGCACAAACAGACCAGACAATATACATTCAATAATTTATGTTTACTGCTAAATGAAACTTAAACACCATCGTAACGTTACCATCTGAAAGCAATAACTCTGCCCCAAGTTTTTCCTATATAATAGCAAAACAGTAGTTAGAAAAACCTGATAATTATATGTATTACTGATAGTCATTCAGTGATAATGGGATCATTTAGTTACTTTGTTGTTTTTTTTCCCTTATTCACGACCTTGTAATCGTCCAGAATTATCTTTTGCTTTTAGTTATTGAGAAACTATTTTGGTTTCAAGGGAAATGTAATCTATCCTGATATCCTGATGTTACAGTTAGTCAAATAAGTAAAAAGTTAGTCAGAAATGTTTGTTTGAAGAAAAGAAATTGTTATTCATGTAAATCTACATATGCACATCCACTAAAGAGACAGCTGATATATATATATATATATATATATATATATATATATATATATATATATATATATATATATATATATATATATATATATATATATATATATATATATATATATTCTCAGTAGCTAAATATACACTCATTCATAAGTATATAACTCGAATTGCTGTGCATAACTAAATTATTGTTTAAACCAATAACATTTCTATCCAATTATATACAAGCTTAGAAACAAGTATCTTACTTCTCTATACTCAAAGATGCATGGACGTTGACTGGATGTTAATGGAGCAGTAGTCCGTCAATCTACTTAATTCAGGTGTTCGTGTTGTTGTTTTATTTTTAATGTACGAGTTACGGACTATTTATATACGCATCAATATAGACTGAGAGAAAAAAAAATCTCTCTCTCTCTCTCTCTCTCTCTCTCTCTCTCTCTCTCTCTCTCTCTCTCTCTCTCTCTCTCTCTCTCTCTCTGGTAGTCTTTTCATTGCTTCACAGCCACAAACGTAGGCTTTATCCAGCTTAGTATCAGGTGTAAAGTGTTAAGCATAATTACTGTCTGAGTTATAAACACAATGCCTGACAATATGTAAAAACAAAAAAAAAAAAAAACATTGTTTAAAGGGTA